>JAVANC010000027.1:5865271-6039392 GCA_033319125.1 Parnassius glacialis | reverse complement strand
TAGGAGGTCCCGAGCAGTCTGGTAGGCGTCGTCCGACAAGCTCAAATGGCTGACAACGCCCAGGGCCTCCCCCTCCAGTGAGGCCAAGAGGTACGCCATCTTCTGGCTCGGAGTCAAGTCACTCCGGGCGTCCACTAGGCCGTCGAAAAGACCAACGAAGGTCAGCCACTCGGAAAGGACCCCGGAGAACTTTGGCAAGTCCAGAGTTGGGAGTCGTCCCAACAGCTCCGGCTGAGGCTGCTTCCGAACGGACTCGGGCAGGCCACTCGTCCGAGCTTCACGCGCCTCTTCGGCATACCTGCCTTCAGCCTCGATCAACTCGTCCGTGAGCCACAAGAACTGCTCGTAGTCTGCGAAGCAGGAGTCCAGGACTCCCTTTTCCACATCCGAATCCTCGAGCTCAGCGTAAGCCTCCTCCACTGCAGCCCTTCGAGCATCGACCTGCTCGAACCGCTTCATCAAATTATGGACCCTATCCGGTCGACCTATCAAAGCATGGGCGCTGGTGGCCCAGCGTAACTCAGTCCGCAGGCAACGGATTAGCATCTTGGGCGAGGACATCACTACTAAATACAAATTACGACGCCGCTCGAGCACAATTACAAAAATAACAAATAAAAAATACAAAAAAATTAACAGCTAACCAATGCAGTTCCTATCAAATCGAGTTGAATAGAAATTACACAAATAAGAACCGCTATTTAATAAATCAAACACAAGTTAGTACAAAAGAAAAGGCAAATCAAATTAACAATAACAAATACTAGTGCGATCAAATCAAGTTAAATTCAAATTACGTAAATACAAATTACCACTCTTTAGTTCAAATACAAATTACAATACGAAAGATACATAACGAAGATACACATCAACAAAAAATACCTTGCTCGGAAATCGACCCTTCGATAAGTAATACACTACAACCATCCGACAACGATAATTAACCGATTACGTAAAAATAACCATCTACCTACATGACGCAATCTCCCGCTTGCGCGCGAACCGGGCGTGGTTTTTCAAATTTACCCGCAAACAACAAAGCAAGCTAACAAAGAAAGGAATTTTATTATTACGTATATAATAAAAAAAAATATTTTTACGTATTACGGACGGGCGTGATTGTAGACACAAAATTAAACCAATCAACCCAACGCTCCCTGCCACCAAATTATTTAATTTTTATCAAACACTATGGTCGGTGGATCGACCGGGAATCGATCCCAGAACCACGCTCTGCTACCAAATGTTACGGCCGGCAGCTGCCTATCCCAGGAGTAGAATCCTTCGCGGCCCATAGACGAAGAAGCTACAGGCAGATGCTGGTCGGGCGTCCTGACGCCACGGGTTAAAAGTCTAATTACACTAAATAATCCGGGGGGAGCGTTACAATTATTGTACAGAGCTTACTTACCTCTATTCAAGGCGACTGGTCCCTCAGGATTCGGTCAGGTCTCGTGTGGGTGTATTGTGCTAGGAAGTAAAGGTCAGTGATGTGTATTTGGGTGTGGCTGGTAGTGTTGTTGACCTTATTTGACCGTTCCCCCTGCAGCAGTTCGGCCCTCAGCTCCTCTCCAAGCTAAGGTCGCCTTCCGCAGTCACTTTCTTCCTTTGTTACGATTTACTCGCGAAAATGAACACAGAACGTACGGGTCAAAGGTCACCGTTATTTCTAGAATATTAACTACCGCACTAGTAACTAATACAGTCGAATCCACTTATACAGATTCTGCGTTAAACCTAAAGTCCCGGGTAAACTCTCAACACGCGCCACCATTCCCAGTGGTATATTCACTATACGCGCCTAACATAAAATCAAGAGCTCCCGACCAAAAAACGGACTGCCTTCTCCTTCGACGCGAAGAAGACATCTAATCTTTCGCTCTCGACTCCCACCGTTCAGTCAGCTCGGACGTTCAACACGCGCGAACGTCATCCCTCATCAGCCGAGCCGAGAGCCATCTAACGTCGATGCCTGACACCAACGCTTTTGCGTAAACACGCACACATCCATACATATTATTTCTGAAATAAGAAAATGCGATTTAAAGAAAGTCTATTAATTTTATTAAAAAATTAAAACACTATTACGTTAATATGTTGCTTGTAGAATAATATGACAAAAAAATTATTTTTAATTTTTTTTTTGCATGTATATTAGTATGGTTTTTACTCGTTAAAAATTTTTTTTAGAGGTATCTGTGTGATTTTTTTCTATCGTATCAAATAAGTAGTATCATGTTTTCATCACACTATCTAACTAGCATATATACTAAAAAATATAATAATTTTTTTCTGGTTTAGTTTACTGCATTGAATGACATACTTTAAGGCAATATAAAACTTGCTTTTAGCTCCTGTAGTCCCCTTAATATATTCAGGTGAAGCCGGGGAGGCTCACTGAAACTAAATATAAGGAAAAAAACCTAACATAAAACAAAAAAAAAATGGTAAATCCAAATGTGCATACCTTCAGCACTCACGTTGTAGTAAATATTTTAAAGGAGTTTAAAAACATACAAGTTTTCACTAGTAACCTTACTACTTTACTTCCACTTTTCCGGTAATTTTATGTAAAACGTAAATACAAAAAAATTTGGAAAATCCAACAGTGCGACTCATAACACACCTTCACACCTTCACTTACACCTTCAGATCACTCCGTCAAGTCCGGAGGTAAGATCTCATCATAAATAACAAAACGAGCCCAAAATTGGCACATCTATTACTATTTTTACTCTTTGAGGAGCTCCAGTAGCAGATACCTAAGTACACTTTCAGGTCACTCCATAATCCAAGACATATTTCAATATATTATAATATAAATCCTATTTACTTTTGGCAAAACAAAATATTCTAATATAATCTGTGATTATAAAAATAATAATATCTTATCTTATCAAGTATATATCAAAGTTGGTTTTTCGAATATTTTATATTTCTACAGCGATCTATCTTTTTCTTCACGAGCTGCTGCGCTTTAAACAAACGAGACAGTAATTTACTCACGAGGGCGGCCGAGCGAGGAGTGAGACAAAGTGTAATTTAGTAAAATAAATTATTACAAGGCTGCCCAAAACCATATAAATTTCGGAATTTTATAAGCGAATTTTTTTTATAACTAAACAACAAAATTAAACCGCCTTTTACTCTCCATGGCTTCCCATATGATGATAGATAAAGAGATTAAAAAATCGTTTGAGCTAAAAAAATTAATTATCAAAATTTATCGTGTTTATCCCTCCATCCAGACTCCAGACATCCAGACAGAATTCACACCATAAGCCACTAAAACCCCTTTTTTATATAAAAATAGCTGTTGGCTTGAACAAGGTCGAGAATTGCTTGAGTATAATATGAATTGATAAAATTAAAGACGTATGTTTTGTTCAACGATCTAGTGGACACTAATTGAAAGTAAGAAATATGAGCGATATAACCAAATACAGAGCTAGTTATACTAAATACAGTACTTAGTTAAACAATAGCAATTAAGCAATAAAAAAAAATAAGTTCAAAAATTATTTATCTTTCTGACAATGTGCTTTCTATATAATTTATATGTACAATATGATTGTAATGGCGCGTCTCCACCAAAGTTTTCAACATTTGTCAACACGTGTGGCCGACAAATGTCGCGTCTCCATCAAAAATGTTGACAACATTTAACTCAAATACACAAAGACAAATCATCAAAGTTGACGACATTAATTTCAAAATGTTGCAAATCAAAGGAATACGCTTGTTGCCGACATTTATTCCCTCGGTGGAGACGCTTCTTGCAACATTTTGAAACAAATGTCGTCAACTTTTGTTGATTTGTCAACATGTCGAAAACATAAATGTTGTCAACATTTTTGGTGGAGACGAGCCTTTAGATACGATTTCATGCGACAAAACGTTAGAATCTTAATTTTTAGACTCTTGTAGAACATACCTTTTCGCTTCGCGCTCAAGGTATGCAATTGGATGAAAAATTACAACTTATGAAGTATAATAAGTAATAGAGGTTTATTGTGCTAATAAACCAAAGCCTTGTACTAATAAACCACAATTATTTTTATTGTTTTGTGGCTATCGTGTAATATATCAAAATATCAGGAATTAATTATAAAACAATCGAAAATGAAAACAACATTTACTTCCACTAATTAAAACACTAGTACGTTTATCTACCATAAGGACCTTTAGATGGTAGCTAAGGAAATTATTCCTACATGGATAATCAAATTAAGTGAAAACCCGGCTTAGGATATTATTAATTGGTTAAGGAGATTACGCACATGTTAACGTTAGTTCACATATTTGAACGAAGAAATTATCGGATTTAGTGAAAATACATAAATGCACAGTATTATTGTAATTTTTTTATACAATAAGTGTGCCAATTAGCACATAGTCATAGCGGGTCGTATGGTTCATAGAAATCAACTGTTATCGATTAAGCATCAAAATACAGATACATTATCACCATGAAGTGTATGAATGGAATACCGCGTTTCTAGTGAAACAAGTCTCTTGTTTTCTACACCCACCTTACAAAACACAGCAAAAATAAGCTGCTATTTCACGCTAGTGTTAGATTTTAAAAATGTAGTATCACTAAGAAAAATCTTTAAAATATATAATTTACAATTTACTGTATTAATATTAAATGTAAGATTACACGAAAAGTATTTAGAAAATAATATAATGGAATTTTATTCAATATAGTACTTTTACCACTGGTTCAAAGAAAACCACTGTTCCGGGAAGAACCAACAAGAAACCAAGCGGGACATTTATTTTAAATTAAATATATTTACAATAAGTTGTCTCATACAATTAGTATGGACAAACCAACAATACATAATTCCTTCATACACAGGTCACAAAATGGCACTAACATTTCAAAGATATAGTATATTAACAAAATACATAAGTTACTTACCTTTAGTATTCCGGTGCAAAAAAATACTTAGCTTAAGAAGCCTTTCGGCTCCTTACAGCCGACTGGCAAAGTTACCCCTTTCCCTTATACACCTGTTGGCGGTTATGAAACAACTCTCAACTATTCCTAACAGCCTACCTTTATTCAGCTCAATTTTAGGTTCGCTGGAAGTTGACAAGCTTACCGCATCAGTGGTTATTTTTTTATAGAATAGGGTGACAACGGAGCACACAGTCCACCTGATGGTAAGTGGTTGCTGTGACCCATAAAAGACATCTACATTTATCCTCAATAAAGAATCAAAATGCAGATGTGTCATCACCCGTGAGGACTAAGACGGAATGCCTCTTTTCCAGTAAAATAGGTCTCCGGTTCTCCACACTCACCATATGAAACGCAGCAGTGTCAATCTGCCATCCTACGCTGGTATTCTATGAGAGCGTGGTGGACTATACTACTAATATAGCTGCAGAATGGCTCTTTCACATATATTTAATTGTCATTTATTTACTCTTATTAAATTATCTTATAAATCCAACAAATGACAGTAACTAAGTTTTTAAGTAATTAGCAGCCCTTAATTATTCGATAAGCTAGTGAACCAAGAACCGGTAGTAGATAATATGACACAAACTTAATTAAAATCGTATGTACAAACAATCGGGTTTTGTGGGTGAGTAATAAAATAAAATATATCAACTTCCTTACAAACCAATTATTAAATTACCTAACCATCCAAGCGTCTATAACAATGTAACACTTGCGTTCTGTGAGAGCGTGGTGCTTCCCCGGATGAGCTGACCCATTGATGCTTTAATCGTAATACAGAATAAAGAAATAAGTAATGTACCGTATAATGAATGCATTTATCGATAAAAAGAGTTAAAACAGTTTTGCCAGAAGAAGCACGACACAATCAGGGGTAATGTTGGTCGCCGCGAACCGGTTCTCGGCTTGTTATGCCGGAAGGCTTAGTAGCCGTGGCTTGGTCGCCCACGATGAAATATGAGTAACCCACATGACTGCCCCGAGGTAAAGAGCTGACCCGAGGAGAACACTCCGAGTGGGCTTGGCGAAAACATTTTGGGTGTGTGCTGGTGGGCTGCGGTGAGAGGGGTGTCCCCCTACCACCGCAGCTGAAGTGGAGTTACGGGAAAGAGGAGTATTGATATGGCAATGTGCCACTTACCTTACCGTCCGCGACTCTGCCTGGGCCACATCGTTAATTTGGTAGCGGTGGGGCCACAGGGGAGTGAAGTGACAGTGCTGTTCTCCTTACCTTCTGTGGCCGAAACTTGGTTGGTAGTGGAGCCATATACCAGATCGGCAGCCAGTGCTTCCGAGTACTGGCTGTGTGCAGTTGTTTTCTTGGCCCCGTGATCGCCATGCATCGGTATCGGGCAGCACCGTCCTTTGTATTCTGCTATGCTTAACCTTAGAAGGAGAAGAGGGAAAAGAAGTTCCTCTCCCAAGAAGAGGTTGCCATGGGGCGTCCGGCACTGTTGGGATTACGAATGTGTGCAAAAGCTTTCCCGTGGCTCTGCCAATATTCGTCGAAGCTGAAACACCATGGGTTTTTAGTCGGTGCAAATCCGACATAACACGTTCATGCCCCACCGTACTACAGGACTCCTTAGCGGCCAGCCTCCGCAGAGTCTACTTCACCTGAGGATACCTCGTGTAGAGGCAAAACACGTGTCGTATTTTCGAGAGTGGTGTGTGTTGCCTAGTTTGGTGGTGCTGGGGATGACAGTGTTGGGGTTGACGGCAACAGGTATAGTACGCGCGATTGAGGGAGGGTGGGAGGTCCCCTTAAAGCTGGACTGTACACATCATTTATCTTTCTTTAGGCGGAATTAAGCAAACTAGTTTATAACAATCCCATTACAATATAATTACTTTAATTAAAAATAATTAAAAATTTTAATAATCCCACAGTACTTGTTTCTTCGATGAACGGCCATACTTAATCTTTAAGCAAGAAAACAAACAGCCCTCTTATCATTAGCGTCGAATCCACATCTTGAATACAGTTTCATCAAATAGCACAATTATGTAGTTACCGCTCGGAATCATACGCCACTTACACTAGTTGTTGCGGTAGATTATGATAAAAAGAAATTCTTAAGATTCTTTGTAAGAGTATAAATAACAAAGTATAATGCTAAAGGAGAAGGTAATGATGTGTCTTGGATTGAGAAAACTTACAATTTTCGACAGGTGCTTGATTTTAACATCTTTGTTATATTAGATTTGGGCAAAAAAAATCTTTTTTATAGAATAGGGGGCAAACGAGCATGCAGCTCACCTGATAATAAATGACTACCGCCGCCTATGAACAACCGCAACACCAGGGAAATTGCAGATGCGTTGCCGGCCTTTTAAAAAGGTGTAAGCTCTTTCTTTGAAGGTTCCTAAGTTGCATGGGTCCGGAAAATTCGCTGGTGATAATTGATTCCACAAGGAAGTTGTGCGAGGGAGAAAACTTCTTCTAAATCGCACAGTGGTGGACCGCCAATCATCTAGATGGTATGGATGATAACGCGAGATTTGTCGCGATGTGTGATGGTGAAATTCAGCCGCTGGAATTAGTCCGAACTATTCCTCAGAGCGCTCCCCGTGATAGATGCGATAAAATACGCAAAGAGATGCAACATCTCTACGCAGTGCCAGTGTATCGAGCCGAACAGAAAGAACTCGGTTGTCGACGATTCGAACCGCTCTGCGCTGGATTCGGTCAAGTGGAAGGAGCTGGCACTGGGGTGCCCCGACCCAGAGATGAGAACAGTATTCCATGTGGGGTCGAACTTGCGCTTTGTAAAGTTGCAAGCGATGTGCCGGCATGAAATACTGTCTCGCTCTGCTGAGCACGCCAAGCTTTTTAGAGGCCAATTTGGCCTTCCCTTCCAAGTGACCACGAAAATGCACACTATTCGATATGTCGACGCCAAGGATTCCAATACTGGCTGAGGCAGCAAGGGGAGTGCCTTGAAACTGAGAAGATACGACAAAGGGGTTCTTTTAGCGGTAAACGCGCAAACTTGTGTCTTCTGGGGATTGAACTGGACTAGATTTAGTCGGTTCCAATCCGAGACTTTGGTAAGCAAAGACTCGACTTCAGACACAAGTTTGTCCCGGTACTCGGCGACGTTTTCCCGAGAAATATTGGCACGGCCGGTATATAAGGCATCACCACTGCTGTGGTCTGCATAGCAATGAATGCTACCAGTTAGCAACATATCATTGATATGCAGGAGAAACAGCGTTGGTAATAGCACGCAGCTTTGTAAAACACCAGCGTTGATAAGCTTGAAACCAGAGCATGCACCGTCTACTACGAACTTGATGCTCCGATCAGCAAGGAAACTGGTGATCCATTTGTACAATTTCTCGGGAAGCCCATAGGTAGGAAGCTTCGAAAGACATCGCGGGATGGTTGGCGGTGTGTTTCCCCCTTCATCTAGAGTCGAGTTGGACGCAAAAAGAGAGCTCAACAAATCGGCTTTCTCCTTTGCGGCATGGGCCAGTGAATCGTCCTCTCTTTGCAGAGATGGAAGAGATGGCTGACAGAAGTTCCCTTGGACAGCCTTAGCGAGAGACCAGAATGCACGGGTTCCCGAAGGAAGGCAAACTAGCTTTTCGCCAATTCTGCCAATGTGCTCAGACCTTGCCTTGGCAATGACGCTTTTGAAGGACCTGGAGACAGAATTATACTTCTTTTTAAGTGCGCTGGTGCTTACATCACGAGACGTTGATGCGTCAGCCCAGTCCCGGTAGCACTCTTGCTTATAGCATGATGCTATTTTACAGGAGCGACTAAACCATGGCTGGGATCTGCCTCTGATGGGCACCACAGAGGATGGAATAAAAAGTTCCATACCCTGAAGTACCACATCAGCAACAGAGTCGTCCACAACGCTGGGATCTTCCGGCGAGAAGCAAACCCGCCCCCAAGAGTAGGATGCAAAAAAAGACCGCATCCCGTCCCAATCAGCTAACCTATAGTTCCAAACAATACAATCTATAGTTACGAACAAAAATAATGCAATTCTTCTCGCTCGTTGAGTCATCGGTATATGATTTAGTTACGATAACGGAAACTGGTCTCAACGCATCATTCCAAGATGCAGAAATCGCCCCCCCCCGGCTACCAAATACTACGCTGCGATCGAGCGGACGGCCGTAAGCAGGGAGGAACATGTATAGTGGCAGCACCGCGGTTTGAGCTGCGTAACGTGCCTACACCGGATAATGTTAACGTGGATGATCATGCGTTTGAATTAACCTGTGCTACAATACACTTAAGAAACAGATTCTTATTTACATGTTGTGTATTGTATATTCCGCCCCAGACTAATTTTGAAGAATATATGATTATGTTTAGCGTCATAGAGGATATATGTGTAAAGTACAAGAATAATGTTTTAGTTTTAGGAGATTTTAATCTATATTCAGCCCATCAAGATGTTTGTAATGTAATATTTTGAGTATTTTATGTCCTTCTGTGAATTCATCCAGGGCAGTAGTGTTGAGAATTTCATGGGCAGACAGTTAGACTTAGTATTATACGGCAGTGGTATAACAGGTGTGATATCAGTGAGTGAGACTGAGGGTTTACAACCGTAGATGATTGTCATCCACCATTGATGGTCTGCCTGCCAGCGACGGATTTTGAAGAACACGCTACAACGGACAACAAATGCTCAGGTGACCAGAAACAATGGAACTTTTCTAAGGCAGACTTCAGTTTGTTATACAGTAGCATTTCTGTGATTGATTGGAGTGAACTATACACAATTTTTGATTTAGAGGTTGCTCTAGACTATTTCTATCGTACTATAAATAATATATTTATTAACTGTGTTCCTGTTAAAAAGCATAGGTTAGCAAATAGTAGGTATAGCTACCCACAATGGTATTCGATGGAGGTCATTCGCGAAATACAACTTAAATACAAGTTACATAAAAAATATAAGGCCAGTGGGTCAAACGATGACTATCATGCTTTTTCGCAATGTCGAGCGCGAGTTAAAAAAGCAATTAATGAAGCTCATAGTACTTACCAGGAGCGAGTGCAGAATAGTTTTGTGAAAGATCCAAAGGGGTTTTGGACTTTCGTGAAAAATAAACGAGGTGGTATCAATAAAAATAAATTAATTAAGGATGGGCGTTTCTTATCACAGAGCGAATGTGCAAATGAATTAGCGGCATATTTTCACTCGGTGTATAACTCGGAACCTGCCGTGTTAGACGTGGCGGCAGCGGCAAGCGCGGCTTGCGCGCCGGGTGGCGGTTACGCGCATCGTGTGCACCTCAACGAGCTGAGCCTTGCCGACGTGCGCCGCGCGCTGACCAAACTTAAGCCCAAGCGCTCCACAGGTCCAGATGGTATACCTCCGTATATTGTTAGAGATTGTCGTGAGGCATTCGAGGCCCCGTTTCTCCATATATTTAATATCTGTCTCAATAGTGCAATTTTTCCTAATATATGGAAGTTAACCAGGGTGGTGCCGGTACCCAAAGGCAGTGGTGGTACAAAAGTGTCGGATTATAGACCAGTGGCAGTTCTGTGTACGCTGGCAAAGGTTTTTGAGTCAGCATTACATCACTCACTATATACGCAGGTAAGCGCTCAACTTTCGGACGCGCAACATGGATATCGCCCGGCGCGTAGCACCAGCAGTAATCTGCTTCATCTGATGTCAGAAGTGGTACCAGCAGTGGATTCGGGAGCACAGGTGGATGTCGCATACTTTGACTTCCGTAAGGCGTTTGACACGGTCGACAATGATATCTGACTCATGAAACTGGCGCAGGCGGGTTGTACGCCGAAAACATTGTCATTTTTCGCTAGTTACATGCGAAACAGAAGCCAATTTGTAGACTGGGCTGGTCAACTGTCAGAACCATACCTTACCAGGTCAGGAGTGAGTCAAGGTAATAATTTAGGCCCCCTGAAATTTGTCCTAATGATTAATGATTTACCCGATGTTGTATGGCAATCAACATGTCTTCTATTTGCGGATGACCTAAAATTGGTGTCAATAGTTAAGGACTCAGCTGACTGTGGCGAAATACAGGCGGACATTGACAGAGTAGTACAGTGGAGTCATAGGAATAAGTTATTTTTTAACACTTCCAAATGCTCAGTCATGTCGTTCACATATTCACGCCAGCCTCACACATACAAATATAATTTAGACGGAGTAGCCTTGCAGCGGGTAACAGAGGTAAAAGACCTTGGTGTTCACTTTACTTCAAATTTCAATTTTAGGGACCACATTCATAAGATTTGCAAGAAGGCGTATAGAAATTTAGGATTTGTGTTGCGTTAGTCGCGGGAATTTACAAATCTCGGTGCGGTCCGGGCCTTGTATGAAGCACTAGTGAAAAGTCACCTAGAGTGTAATGGCTTTATATGGAGCCCGCACGAAGCTAAGTACAAATTTATGATGGAACGGATACAAAATAAGTTTATTCGATTTCTTTATTTAAAATTATATGGAGTGTATCCGTTCTACCCATTAATGTACCCAACATTATTTGTTCTAGGCATGGTAGGTTATAACAAACTGGAGGTTAGGAGGGAGTTAAGTTTGGCAACATATATGTTTAAATTGCTGCGTGGAAAAGTGTATAACGAGGCGATATTGCGAATGGCTAAGTTGTGTGTGCCGGACAGGTACGTGTGGCGCTGGAAGCGGCCACCGCTGTTCGCGGTACCGCGCGCACGCACCAACCTTCTAAAGGAGGCCCCACTGACCCGAGTGCTGCACACTCTAAATAAAGTAGCACAGGGTATAGATTTATTCTGCTGTTCCTTGGGTGAATTCACAAAAGTGACATTATATGTATTGTGTTATAATAGTTGATAAGTTGTGTTCTGTCCTTAATAAATTAGATAGTTTTATGTGCCTACACTGTCGTATTAGGAACGCCTGTAAAGACAGAGGTAGAAATAAATAAATAAATAAATAAAACACGGCGGCAAGCTGCAGATCGCAACTGCGATTGGAGCGTGAGTAGCACCGTACTCCGGATCAGACAATGGTCCAAAGAGCCCAGAGGGGCATCGACGGAGACCTGATATCCGTCTGGATGAGAGGTCAGCAGAAGGTCCAACAGCGAAGGTACATAGTCTTCCACATCTGGGATCCGCGTAGGCGAAGTAACCAGTTGTGTTAAACTATATGCCAAAGCAAAGTCATAGACAGATCTACCCGCATGATCGGTTAAACGAGAACCAAGCCATTCAGCGTGGTGGGCGTTGAAATCACCGAGTATCACGATCTCTGCGGATGGGACCTGTTGTAGCACGGAGTCTGCAGCCATTTGGACGTGGTCGATGAGTCGGTCTGTGTCGGCATTACCACTATGGGACCTATAGAGGCACCCGTAGATGCGGGGATGGTCGTCGCTGTCTACGCGCAGCCAAAGGATGGACAGGTCCGTACCTTCAAGACTGCTGAGGCGTCGAAAACAGAAGTCCTCTCTGACGTATACGCAAACTCCAGCCCGGGGCACCAAGGAGTGTTCCAATTTGTACTCAGGGTAGGAGAGATATGAAGTATCAGCCGGAGAGGACACCTGAGTCTCGGTTAAAAAGAGCAAGGCCGGCTTCGCCGTCTCTAGATGGTAATGGACAGCGTTAAGGTTGGAATGAAGTCCACTGATGTTGCAAAAATTCACGGATAGCGTGACAGGGGTTGCCTTAGTTGTATTGCTCCGCTTGCCCCGAGCAGCATTAGTCGCGAGCGAAATTTTGCCCCCCCCCCCCCCCCAGAATACGCGGGGCATTCTGAGCACCCACGCTCAGGAGTGAAGTAGTATGATCGTGGATGTTCAGCGAGGGATTCTCTAGTGGTGCTGGTACCCTCCTGGGGTAGTCTTTTATTTAATTCCACTACCATGTTGATGGGGTGGGGGGGGGATTGGGCCTCCGGCCACCTGCACTCACCAAGCGCAACGCAGAGGTAAACCTCTACTTCACGCTGGTATTCTGTGAAGTTGTGGTACCACCCCGGTTCGAGGTGGCCCATCCGTGCGACAGCAAAAGCTACCGCTTGGCTCTACCACTGTTAATCACGAAAAAAAATCACGCTGATACATTCAAAATAGAGCGAATCGTATATTTAATATTCATTACCAATTGTATTTTAATTAAAGTTAAAGTCAACTTCAAAGAACTAAAAACAAATTAGTAACTTCACATTCTTAATTTTGTTCTACACATAGTATAGTGTAGTAAAAATTAAAGATCCGACTTCAGAATGTAAAAGTATTTAATTCTTTTCAGTTCTTGTAGTTTTTATTTAAGGTTAAATTTTAGGCCCTTTCAAGTGAACTAAAGAATATAAGAAGTTCAAGTAGCAACTAAAATGTCGTCTAAATAATTACTGACTAAATAATTACACTAAATATTTCATCCCCTATTGTCACTCTTATGACCGGAATCTTTTTTCCAAATCTATACAAATATATAAGATGGAAGTGTCTGTTTGTAATGTGAAATTAACAGTTTTTTTACTATACTAAATTCATATGAAATTGTACACGGTATTTATAACAATAACACGATTTTTAAAATTTTTGTTCGTCTGTCTGTCTGTCTGTTTTTTCCGGCTGATCTACAAAGTGGCTGGACATTTTTTCATTTCTTTTCAGATTTTGACGGGACTTTCACTGGCAGATATCCGTGTTATAAGGAGTAATTAGGCTACATTTGTTATAGAAAACGAATTAGGGTTCCGCTAAAAAAAATTAAAATCCATAAAATCCAATCGTCATAAATACCACGCAAGCAAAGTCGCGGGGAACAGCAAGTTTAGAAAATATAACATATTCAGTAAAAAAAGAATCATAAAAATCAGTTCACAATTGATATGAATATATCGCGAAGCTGAAATATTACGAAAAAAAGAAAACAAAGAGTCGAAATAAGATTCTATACATTTTTTGTCAAGTAGGCAAAAAAGTAAGGAATCAAAATGCTGAATAATGAACATAATTACAGCAAATCTCGATATTAATAACGTTTATTGCAAGACCAAATTTAGTGACGTAATATTGCTAAACGATGTCCTTTGCTCGCTCCATAGAGATAATAAGGATTTTACGAAATGTTATCGATAATTGCCATCTGATACTTTCTTTGATTCGGCTAATTACGAAGGAACTTGGTCATTTGCATAACTCTCTCATTTTGTGCCAAATTAACAATCGTTTGGAAGTAGTTCGGGCAATCAACTCGAAATTGCCTGTTCTCATTCCAAATTGCTATGCTGTGATTCGTTTGCATTTTATGATTACCTAAAATGTGCTTGGATAAAATTAATTTATCTCCGTCGTATAAAATTATGTAATACTCATACATATTTATTTAATTTCTAAATTCTAAGCACATTCAAAATAAACTTGTGAGATTCGAAGGCTTTAAAATGATATGAATACTCAGATGACGTAAAAAAAATTACTTCATCTGAGTATGAATAATATAATTTAAAAATACTTTTTTTATTTTTATAGCTTACATATTAGTTTTGTTGAATAACCTCCAGACAAACAGATGAACGGCTGGCTATATAAGTAAAATATTATATGAAATATTTCAAAAGATAATAAACGACCCGAACGAATGAATTTTCTGCCAACTTCTAAAAAGGAGACGGTACTCAATTCGACTGTGTGTTACCTCATAAGTTTTTACTGGGTGAACCGATTACGAAGATTCTTGTTTTGTTTGAAAGCTGCTACTTCTCTTGTGGTTCCATGTGATCAAAATAAGATTTGATAAAGGTCAGACAAATAGTTATTGAGTTATTCTTAATAACTTATATTCAAGTCGGCTGTACAAAATTTTTAATTTCGAAAAGGAGAATTTATTATAAGTAGTTCTGTATGAGAGCAAAAGTGTTTAAAGGATTTTTTTATGTTCAAGGAGGGCTCGGAAGCAATCCCTTGTGGACGAGTACATTGCTGCAGCGCTGGAAACGCTGCAGTGCGGATAGTGAGGATGGGCTAGATTTTGACGATGACAGCCTTGCGGACCCTGATTTTGTACCCGAACTGGAAACATTCGAAGATGACAATTTGGCGTTGGACATGGACATGGATTCTCTTATCCAAACTTTAGAAGATGACCACGAAAACCCATCGACTAGCGCAGAAATTCCCCCATCGAATGTAAGTGTTCCTCAGCTTTCTCCAGCTCAAGACAACCAACAAATGAGCAACGAACAATCCCAAGGTAAGAAAAAGCCCGCCAAGTTGATATTACGCTGGAAGAAGAAAAATCTTGAGTTGAATGCCGAGCAGCTCATGTTCAACGGAAACAAGACCTTGAGTCCTGATCTTCTAGAACTTGATACTCCCATACAGTTCTTTTTATACCTGTTTCCTCAAGAACTCATATAAAAGATTGCAGAAGAGACAAACCTTTACCGAGTTCAAAAGGATCCCAATAGCACTTCACGTTTGACAAAAATGGATGTCAGGCAATTCATAGGTGTGGTATATGTAATGTCTCTTATCCAGTTACCTAGAGTTACCAATCATTGGAGCCCAATACTAAGTACAACACTAATTCAAGAAACTATGCCATTGAATAAATTTGAGAAAATTCGCCAGACTTTACATTTCAATGACAACAGCAAGGACCTTCCCAGAAACAACCCTGAACATGACCGAATTTTCAAAATAAGACCGGTGGTGGACTCTTTGAATGAGGTCTTTAGCAAAGTTCCATTGGAAGAGCACCTTTGCGTTGACGAACAAATGTGCTCCACTAAAGCACGAAATACGTTGAAGAGATACAATCCCAACAAACCACAAAAATGGGGTTACAAAATCATCGTGTTGAGTGGCGTTTCTGGATTCGCCTATAAAACTGAAATTGAAACTGGTAATGAGATTGTTGTCCTACAAGAAGAGCCTGATTTAGGTGCATCATCCAACGTCGTCACAAGACTAGTGCGCATTATTCCAAGACACTAGAAATGCCAGCTCTATTTTGATAATTATCTTACCTCTTTTCATTTGTTGGAGCATTTGGCTAAAGAAGGTATCCACAGTCTTGGTACAGTAAGAATAAATAGAATACCAGATTGTAAATTCCAACAAGAAAAGGAAATTATGAAAAAAGAACGTGGTTATTCTGAAGAATACGTAGCTGACGTGAACGGAATTGATGTGACGACTGTTGCTTGGAAGGACAACAAAATAGTCGTCCTTGCTTCAACTTTTGCTGGTCAAAAACCAAAAGCTGATGTTTGTAGATGGGACAATCAAAAGTCAAAGTATGTGACTATAAAGCGACCCTATGTAGTTGGAGAGTACAATCGCAACATGGGTGAGGTCGACCTCATCGACAGCATCATGGACATCTATAAGATAGCGCTTGTTCTACCATTATCTAGACCTCACGATGGCTAATGCATGGTTACTTTATAAAAGAGTCTCAAAATACAAAAATCTTTCAGCATCAAGCATTTTATCATCCGCAGATTTTCGTCAGGAGGTTGCAGTGACCCTATGTAAAATGGGTACGGTAAGTCTGGTATGTCTGGCCGGCGTTCGCTGGAGATCGAGATTCAAGCCAAAAAGCTCAAAGGACCTGCACAATACGCACCGCCAATGGCAGTACGCCAAGACCAGATAGGCCACTGACCGCAATGGTCTGGAAAAAAAACGAGATACAAGCTTCCAAAGTGCGTTGGATTTACGTATAACATGTGTGAGAAATGTGGGGTAGCACTGTGTTATACCAAAACTAAGAGTTGTTTCAGAAATTTTCACCTATCATATTTTTGTCTGAAAAAGGTTTCTAAAGTAATTCATAGTCGACGAACATACATTTTTAGTCTTATGGTACAGCTTTGCTTTAAAGCAACACTTTTTTTAAATAACCTAAACTATTATAATAAATGAAAAATACTGAAACACGTGTATTTTTTTTTGTCGTTAAAAATCCAGATCCAAAAAATTTTGAAAAATCCACGTTCTTGAGTGATAGAGGGTTAAATTATTTGCATTATAATCATAACGTCAATGTAAATGTAAAAATGTATTAGAGTAGAATAGAATAGAATAATTTTTTATTCAATATTTATTATAAGTTATTTCAATAAGAAAGTCATTTTTTACTTTACCACTTGTTCGAAAAAAATTCTCTGTCCTGGGAAGAACCAGCAAGAAACCCAGCGGGACTTTTTTTAATATTATTTATATAATATAAATTATTACAAACTATTTACAAAATATATTTTAGAAACAGTTTGGAAGCGACCACCTCATTCCCAGGTGTTATTATCAACCGTGTATTCATTTATATTATAATAACCCTTTTTATATAGCTTTTGTTTAATTAAATATTCAAACTTGGTAATAGAGATACCTTGTACATATAATTTCTGGGACTTTGTTGTAATAGCGTATACATTGCCCCAATAATGAATTACTGACTCTGTGGATTCGAGAGACCAGTATCACTAGCTTGTGTTTGTTCCTAGTGTTTACAAAGTGTATATCACTTTTTTTACTAAAACAAACTTTGTTTTTGTATATATGTAATATATTTATTTCTTTAAATTTTTCTGTAAGAAACTCTCTCGGTTTTAGGTTGTATGAAAGCTCTTATGACCATCTTCTGCAAATCAAAATAGCTTCTAAATCAGCCGCATTTCCCCATAGCAAAATCCCATAAGAAATTATGCTATGGAAATAACTGAAATTAACTAATTTAGCTGTCTCGACACTAGTGAGATTTCTAATCTTTTTTACAGCATAAGCTGCAGAGGTTAGTCTGTTTGCTAGTTTGGATATATGGAGGCCCCACTGAAGCTTTGCATCGAGAGTGATACCAAGAAAAACAGAGGCTTCAACAGGGCTCACTTCTTTTTTTTCTTTTGATTTTATATATATAATCAGTAGTATAGGACTGTGACATCCGACAACCATTTTGATAATTTTTGCTTTTGAATCTATGATCTTTTGTTCAGTAATTTCAGTATATAAGATGCAAAAGTTTATTCACATTTCATAACCAGCTGTTCCCCGCGACTTCGCTCGCGTGTAATATAGGGTTTTAATTTTTTTTGCGCGAAGCGCTAATTATTTTCTAAAATAAAATTAATTTCAGTTACTTAAGGTCATTCAGCGAGCTATACAGAGGGCTATGCTCGAAGTTTCTCTGCGTGATAAACTTAGAAATGAGGATATCCGCAGTAGAATCAGAGTAACCGACATAGCCCAACGGATTAGTAAGCTGAAGTGGTAATGGGCTGGCTAAATAGCTCGAAGAACCGACAACCGATGGGGAAAAAAGGTTGTCGAGTAGCGGCCTCGTACCGGCGGTCGAAGTGTAGGGCGTCCTCCCACTAGATGGAGTTACGACCTGTTAAGACATGCAGGAAGTCGGTGGATGAAGGTAGCTCAGGACCGTGCGTTGTGGCACTACTTGGAAGAGGCCTATGTTTAGCAGTGGACTTGTGAAGGGTTGTAATGATAATGATGATCAAGTTACTCCTCATGACATCAGCTATCTACCAGTGAAAGTCCTATCAAAATCGGTTCAGCCGTTCCGGAAATTAGCCGAAACAAACAGACAGATAGACAGACAAAAATTTTAAAAATTGTATTTTTAATATAAGTACCGTATATACTACTTTCATATGCATTTAATAAAAAGCTGTAATTTTGACATTTCAAACACACTTCAATTTTATTTTTTGTATATATTATTGTTTTGAATTTGGCAATATGAGGCTTAATTTATGGGCTAGTACCGCAAAATTCCATCTAACAGCGTTAGACTCAGTAGAGGGACGTGTTGAGAAGCATATTAGTTACCTTGATTTAGTTGAAAACAATATTGTCAATGAAAATTCTGGTAAAGATGAGGCACAGGAGCAAAGTAGCCAGCCTCTCGGTATTCTATAGGATGCATTTTAGACAGTGTTCGCAGGAACTTGATGACGGCATGAGTTCACCCCCTTTGTTGTTGACATTCCTAGCATATAAACGAAACTGCTTCTTGTTGTTGCTTTGCTGTTGAAAGACGAAGCATCTTTTGATATGCTTACAGCAAAGGAGAGAAATAATTTGCCGTCGTCTGTCTTTCTGTCCTATTACAATCTGGGTATTTTAAAGGTAGGGGTAAATAGGCTTTTGTTACATGAAGAGTGTACGTTTTACCATTTGGGGTTTCATCACCACTTTCTAATATGTGGAATGGTAGGCAAGCACAGGCTTATGATAAGTAAAAAAATACAAAGCACAATAATATATAAATGAGGCGGTGATGCGACACATAAAGGAAATGAACCATCTGACCGGCTACAAATATGGCGATGGCTTTGCGAGTATAGCCAAAAGCTATACGCTGCACACTAGATGTTGTAGTGTATCCTGACCCTTAATGATTATCGCGAAAAGCGGCGTAAGAAAATCCACTAACCCATATCATGTCCCAGCTGTCGTAAGCGGTGGTAGAGAGAAATTAAATAGCATATAGGTAGCTGCACCATCATGCCTACGTGGTGACTATAGAAAATATTCTTGTAATATATAAAGCAATGTATAGTGGAGGTCTATAATTCACAGTAGCATATTGTTAGATCTTTTTTTTAATAAAATAATGGTGACAAGCGAGCGCATAGTACCAATACGATCATTACAAATTTTTCGATTTCTCAAAAAATTCTTTAAATATTTCAATATAATATAGCGTAGTTCAATTCTAGCGTTGCTTTCTATTCATTCGTCAAGTTTCATTACAATCGGTTTAGTAATTTCAAAGATTAGTCCTTTTTTATAGGATAAGGGTGACAAACGAGCACACAGTCCACCTGATGGTAAGTGGTTGCTGCGGCCCATAGACATCTACATCTATCCTCTATTACAAATCAAAGTGTAGATGCGTTGTCACCCGTGAGGACTAAGATGGAATGCCTCATTCCCAGTAAAAAGGGCCTCCGGCCACCTGCACTCACCAAGCGAAACGCAGAGGTGAACCTCTACTTCACGCTGGTTTTCTGTGAGGTCGTGGTACCACCCCGGTTCGAGCCGGCCCATCCGTGCGACAGCAAAAGCCGCGTGGCTCTACCACTGTTAAAGTGTCCTGTCAGATAGACAGGCAGACAGAAAGATAAAAACATTAAAAAGGTTATTCATGCCCTTTTAGCAACCAAATGAACACCTTATCTTAATAAAAGGCAGTTAATTTGGTAAAGATACTTCAATTTTATTTATATGTTTAGAAATAAAACGCCTGCATGTCTTTTTCTGGGCAACACGTCGAACAATAACACTTGTAGTAAACATGTCAGAGGATAGCGTTAATTTTAAGCACAGTTTATAATATTATTGGGAACGCTTTTGCACACATCCGCGGCCACACCAGCGACAGCCGCCCCTCCTTAGGGAGGACTTTTCCTCTCCCTTCCTTCTCAGGTAAGACACACCAGGAACACAAGGCGTGCCTTACCGGAGAAGAAAGGGAGAGGAGATGGCGCGCGTCCCGTATCAGACTTCCCGAGTTCGATACGTGGAGGTCATGGGGCCGGGAGAAATGAGTACTTGGAAGCACTAGCATTCCCGACCCCAGTGTCGGATCTGGTTATGGCTCCGCCACAAACCAAAATGCAGCTGCGGAGGATAGGGAGAGCGGCGCCTAGCAATACCGACACTCCTCTCCCCCCGCAGCCGCACCATCACCGCATCAAATGTGCGGCCCCGTCAGAGTCGCTGAGGATAGAGCGAGTGGCGCATTGCCATACCAATACTCCTCTTTCTCCGCAACTCTCTCTTGCCGGAGCCCACCAACACACATCCGAAGTGGGCTCGCTAAGCCCACATGGAGTGGCCATCTCGAGCCGGCGCTACACCACGGGCCAAGTGGATTCCTCTTGTTCACTGCGGTGGACCAAGCCGCCGTTACTAAGCCTAGAATACCTGTCCTAAACCTAATATATTATACCCTCATTTTGCTGGTAACAAGAAATTTTACGAACCCTTCCTTCAATACTCCTCTAGTTCTAGTAGTAGCCACGCTCATTTAGTTGAGAATAGATAAAAATATCCATAGATCACAGTAGCGACTTATCATTAAATTGTTTCTGATTTCATTTTTAACCTTAAAATAAAAATAAAATCACAGTCACAATCCCTCTAAACTACAAAGCAATAGTAGCAATAGTTTAAAATTTCTTGTAAAATAAAATCCAATGCTGTTTCTGCCTAGCGTTTTAAAATGGAACTCTTGCACCTGCTAAAGGGATTTTATTACGGACAGCTTTATTTTCGCACATAAACAACCTCTATATCTTTACCAAAAGGTTCAAAATATTCCAATCTAACGGAAAAGTTTCGGTTTATTTCGTAGCGCAACTCATGCATAGTGAACACAGATTTCAAGTACACTTTCGCGGTTTATACGATTGGATGCACTGCAAGACTGTGTGCAGCTGCACCTGAAATAATTTAAGTTTTATAATATTAGTTGCGCTCTGAACGACCTATAACCCGTACGTTTAAATGCAGTCATAAAAACATATTAAATGAGATTTTATTTTGCACCAAAGAACGCTACTTTCTTTAAAAACGAAGTAGATTTATTTACAAATAGCAAAAAAAAAAAACAAAATTATAGCGAGGTTCATTGGAAATTCCATTACAACTTGCATTTCAACGTGAATCGGTGTCGTTTCTGAGCTTGCAAGTGACATCAAAAGAATTTAATTTAAGACACTTGGTTTTTAAAACAAACGCTTTTCTCATCTAGTTAAAGACTTTGTTTGGTACATAGTAGAAGTACATACCGGCAAATAAACGTACCTAAGTTGATTAAACAAAGTTAATATATTGAATAAAAACTTTTATTACATAATTTTAACTTCATTTATAACGTATTATTGCCTGTTGGGGAAGAATAATGAGGTAGTTATGTGAAAAACTCAAAAAGCAGCAGCAGTTCTTCAGGTTTTCTCATATAAATCAAAAATTCCAAGAAAACTGCGTGTTATGCTGGTAAATGAATGAGTATTTTTATATTTATTTATTTGTCTCCTAAACATAATTAAATTTCTATGATTGTTGAATGGTATTTTTAAAAAGAAATTTTGTAAAAATATTAAGATAAAACATCATTTTGTACCATAAACTTATTATTATTAGACGGCCATAGTGAGCAAAAGAGAAGAAAGTTCCTTATGGCAAGATAGCAAGATAGAAAAGGATAGCAAGTCTCATGACTTTGTGACTGATTTTGAATGATAGGTTGACATATTTCGGCACGCAAGGAATGAGCTTCTAGGTATTTTGGATTTTTTTTTATATAATTGTTGGTATGTAATAAGTAGTTATTTTTAGTAAGTAATCGTTTTCAACAGTGATTACTTGTTCTGTGAGTGACTGCGGTGTCAATAATAGAAAGAATCCTGATGATAGCACATTTCACAGGTATTACGTGTTTATTTTTGGTTAAAATTTATGTTTTATACTGTATTAAATATAGAACATTTTCAATTATTTTGTAAATTTTTATATTTTACATAGAAAAAAGTCACTTTGTTGTGTGTTGAATGTTTATAATTATTTGATAAAGTTGCAGCCCACACAACAAAAAGAGAAATTAAAATAAATGCTCGTTTTTCGTTGTAAAAACGCAACTTTATTTTGATTTTCACTTTTTATACTAAACTACATAATTTAACCTAAAATTTCATTACCTAAATAATTCAAACCTTTACCACCAACCTCTAAAACCAATGGCGCAGTATTGACTCCACATATGCATGGTAGGACAGAACAGCGGTTTTTATGTTTGTAACGTTTTTTAAATGTTTCAGGGCTTATGCAAACTTACTTAATCTCGTAGATACGTCGTTTACATGCAATTTACAGTTTAAATTTTCATCTATAGTTATTCCTAAAAATGTTTTGTTTGTTAGTGCTTTTATTTTTGGTATGGTAAGATTTAAATTATACTTCTTATTATTACATTTATTGTATTTTATATATACAGATTTATTTTCAAATTATTTATGTCAAGCCAATCAATTAAATTATCTATAGTATTATTTATGTCAGTCTCGTCGTCATTAATAGTATTACATTTTTTATTAGAGATCACAATTATTGAAATGTCATCCGCGAATAATATGCATTTCTGATTAGTTACATTAACAATGTCATTTATATGTAATAGAAATAAAATAGGACCGAGCACACTTCCTTGTGGAACGCCATACCTATTGAATCTATATTCAGACGAATACGGTATGAGATCCTTATTTTCATCTATTTTCATGATTGTAACACATTGTTGTCTATTACTGAGGTATGAAGATATCCATTGAAGAGTAGGTCCTCTAATCCCAAGCTTTTCGAGTTCTTGTAGCAGGAGGTCGTGTAAGACCAAGTCAAAAGCTTTAGATAGGTCAAAAAATAGCCCTGTAGTTAAATGATTATTATTTAAATTTTCCAGTATTATTTTTAGGAGAGAAAAAATGGCTAAAGTTGTAGATTTGTTTTTTTAAATCCATATTGTTCGTTAGTTATAATTTTTTTTGTTGCAGAATTCAAATATTCTATTGTACATACACTTTTCATATATTTTGGACATAATAGGTATCAACGTTATTGGGCGATAAGAGTTGACTATATATTTCTCTTCTTTTTTAACAGTGGTTTAACAATGGATAACTTAAGTGCATCTGGAAAAGTCCACACGAAAAAGATAGATTTATTAAATGAGTCAAGATTTCTATAACTTCATTGATACTAATTTTTGTAATTTTTGACATTGTTTCTTACATGTTAACTTCGTCTTTCGACATAGGTTTGAGAAACATACGGTTGATATGATAACTGTTACTTAGTAAGTTTTATCTTTTTATGTGTGTTGTTTCGTGTGTTGAATTAATATAATGATTTTTAAATGCAGAGGCCATTTCTATTGGGTTCGTAATGACTGCGTTATTAATTATAATTTTTTATATGTTATTTTTGTTATGTATAACATTATTAAAAATGAAATAGGTAGCTTACTATTTCATTTTTAATAATGTTCCACGTGGCCTTACACTTGTTGTCATTTTTATTAATAGACTTTATGTTGGCATTTTTTTTGAATTATACATACATTCCCTTAATAATTTGGAATACCTACGTCATATATTTTGCTTTATAAACAGCATTTGTATTTATATAGTGTTGGGAAAGAGGGAAAAATAGTGGAAGAGATTATGAGCAAATGAATGTGGAGTGGTGGTCTCCCACTTGTTTTGGCAGTATAAAGTGTCGCACGGGAGACTGAGAGGCGACAGTCTGTAGTTCTACGAGTCTCATGTCGTTATTTTGTTGGGCTAAAACATTACTTCTACACTGAGATTCTGCCCAAATAAGACAAATGATGTGGTTCAAAGAAGATCGTGTTGCTGAGAGGCTGCCCTGTGTACATTGAGATGGGTAGTGATGCTGTTGGTCTGCAGACTTTTGTGTTGTCATGTAATTGGGGTCCTGTTAGTAAGCGGGGTTTGTTAACGAGTGTTGTTCTTCTATTTAAATACTTTTGAGAGTAGTTTCAAACATCAGAAGTGGAATAGTTTCTAAAACGTGACGACAGGTGCACCATTCACGTGTGTCAGCGTCGGTGTAGCTAGACAGAATTCTTGTAAACAACACGTGAACAACACACCTGCGCCATTACACCTGCGGTGACGCCCGTTTTGCTTGTATAAAACTGACGGAGCGGCCGCCTTTAAGACAGTCTTAATTATTATTCCTAACTACAAAATTTGTCTCTGTACTACTCGTATACTTACTTACTTACTACTACTATACTCTGTACTTACTAACGTTTCTACATCAGAAGTGGGAATAAAGCCTTTTCCTGTAGCTTTACATTGTACATACATTTCTTATAATAGTATTTTATAAACTTAATAACTTAACTTAATAACTCTTTAGAATTTATCTGGAAATATTCGATCAAAAACTTAACTTCTGATTAAAATAAATTTGAAGAATCCTAATATATTTAATATTAAATCTTAAATCAATTGTTAATTTAATATGGAGTCAAAATGATTTTGTGGCATAAAATTCAAATATTTTGCCAATTTTTCTTTATTCCTACAAATACATCTATCCTCGATTAAGGAAACTAACTGCAGGTGCGTTATTACTCCCTAAGAACTATGGTCGAATGTCTCGTTATTGAGAAAAACGGTCATGTGGTGTGTTCTTCAAGTTTTGTAGCGCTTTTTGTCATAAAATTATCAGCAAGTTGTATTACAATACTTTTACGCCATAATCTTAATTGTAAATAACAACATTCTTTGTTATCTGAGGTTTGTAGACTCGTGCTATGAACGCCTAGTTTAGAAATTGTTATATTGAATAAATCATTACTTTATCCCGTTTCACGTGAATCCTATCCATATACACATATAAATGAATCCTATTTTAGTTTTTAACTGCATTATAATTTTGTTGATAACTTTTTATCTTTTTATATACAAGAGACGTTGGCATGAACTGTGACTGTCTATTAACTTCAAACTTAATATCTGTGCTATTGCTTTTGTTTAAGCACCCAGCCACGTAATTTTAAAATAACATTGTGTACCATTGACTAAATTTTTTAACTTGATTATCAACAAAAAGTTCATGTCACTATCTAAATGGTAATCCTAGTAAGCGATGAAACAACTTACATAAAAATGGTGTCACTATTAGCATTCAAAATCTACTCAGATCCTTGTTATAGTTCTACTATTAAACGTCGACGTGACTTGAAATTTAACAGTGAACTTTAATTTGCAGTGGCCAGCTTGGCATAATGTTCTTTTTATTTAGGATAATTTTAGCAAGCACATTAAAATTATTAGTGTTTTTGTAAAACTATTCTTCTACAGCAGTCTATTCTTGTATCAAACGCATTATGTGTCTAGTATTGTTTATATATCGCTATGCTAGCCATGCTCCTATACGCGTATGCATATATTTATTCAGGATTTCTTAAACAATAAAATATCAAATTAGCTCGTAAATCAACAGCTTCATTGTTGCCATGAAAATTCAAAAGAGCTGCTACAGTTCATCAATTTTGGTCCACAAAATCTACTTTATCTCAAATGAGTGGTCGGCTTACTCAAATAAAATAACAAGAAAAATAATTATACTCTTTGATACTTGAATGGGTAGTGTACATTCGAAATATGCTATACTAGCACTGTATATAATAAATGACACTATAATAACGCGGTTTTTTTTTCAACGCATACGTTTTACACTCGCTTCTCTAATCAATAAAAATGAAAACTTTATACCCTACCTAAGCAAAAGAGGGAATTCGAAATGATTTCAATGATTTGAAAGCAGAGAAGTAGAAATTATTGGATTTAAAAAATGAATTTAACTCCTTTTTACTGAGTACAACAACTCTGACAACACTAGCAAACTGGCAATTACATATTGTTAACACACTTTTGTTGCCATAGGGTAGTGTTAGTAACTCGGCGCATAAATTTTTGTTATTTATCTGCCAACATTGTTTTTTTTTGTAACGATTTGTGTTAAATTTTACTCATGCCTGTCACTCAGAGAGGTAGACAGAGACTACGGACATCCATTTGGCGCGATTCTGACACACCTCTCTCCCCTCCTTTACATCCATATAACTACGCATACACACTTCTAATCTGGCCCATTTCAATGTATCGCCGATTGGGTCGATAAATCTTCGTCTAGGGCGTCCCTTTCCGACTCTGCCGTTCACTTCTGAAACATAAATTTACTTTGTCACTCCTTCCTCGTTCATTCTTTCTACATGACCAAACCACCAAAGCATTCCTTTTTTTAATCCTGGTCACAACATCATCTTGCAAATCACTTTTTTCTCTTATCACACTGTTTCTCACCCTGTCATTCAGATTCAGCTCTAGCATACTCCTTAATGAACGCATTTCTTTAGCATTTATTCTACTCTTATGCTTATTCTGCCATACCCAATTTTCACTACCATACATTAAAGTAGGTTTTAACGTGTTGAAGGCGCATGGCAATTCATAATACACAACATTATAAATTGCCATACGTGCCTTCTTTGACACATTCTGTATCTTCATAATAGCGTGTAGAGCCCCATTCATTATATTTCCTGCGTTCACTCGTCGTTCAATATCCTTATCATATCTACCATCCCTGCTAAATAAACATCCCAAATATACAAACTCATCCACGTGCTCAATCAACTCCCCTTCTATTCTTATTTCACATAACGTTTTACTTTCTTCTCTTTCAAAAACTATCACCTTCGTCTTACTTGCTTTCACTTTCATACCCCTTTCTTTTAATGACCAGGTTATTAAAGTAACCATCATTTGCAACTCGGCCGCCGACGATGCAAATATGACTTGATCATTGGCGTCATAAGGCATTTGACGGTTAACTCGCCCTATCTCAACCCACATTCTTCAACTTTCAAAGTTTGCAAACAACTGTCCATAAATAGGTTAAACAGCCACGGGGTAGCTACACAGCCCTGTCTGACATCTTTTTGAACAAACCAGTCCGAGTAGACCCCGTTGATCCTGACACAAGCACTGGAGTCCCTATAAAGAGACTTTAATGCCTGTATCAATAATCCAAATGAGGTCAATTTTGCCATAACACGTTCCTGTCCACTCTGTCATAAGCCTTTTCCAAGTCCATGACCGCACAAAAAATCTTTCATATGCATATAGTAAAAAACTGTTATTTCGACATTACAGTCAGACACTTCAATTTTATTTATTTGTATAGATATCGTGACAAATCCTAATATATTCCACGCAGCCGAAGCCGCGGGGAGTAGCTAGTGTTATATAAAAACTGTTGAAGTAGTATAATTTTCGCACTGAATAATTATTCTGAACAGTTTTGGTCGTTTACCATTCTTATCCAGTAGGAACAACGTTCATTAAAATTTTTAAACAACAGTGACCCAACGTTGATTACAGTGCTCACCCTTCATGTTTTATGTGTGACTAACTTTGATGAGTCCATTACGTCGCGTTTATTATGTCAGCATAATACATTGTTAAAACGTTCAACTAAAAGAAATATCCGCGTAATTTTTTTAGAAAGAATACAAAGAGTGATCTCCCAAACACTGTCTATCCATGTTTGAGAAACTAGCTACTACCCGCGGCGCTGTCACCGTTATACCGTTACAGCCTATTAAAGTCATCATCAAGGTTGCTCATAAAGGGGATATTTTCCATAGTTGCGACGCGGGTTGGCAACTGCAGTTTTTTATTTTTATTCGTTATTAGGAAGATATTGCTACCTATATCCCGATTTCCCTCTGTCGCCTCTTATGACAGCCACTGGATGATATGGGGTAGTGGATATTCTTACACCACTACTACAGGGCCCGTGGCTTCGGTCGCGTTTAAGTATTAACCAACCAATTTTATATTGCAGTACAGATTAAAGAAGCTGTAAATTAGGATAGACTAACCCTTTTCTATACGAACATTTAGTCAATGTCCCATTCCGATTTTGCTATCTATAATGCTGTTTCATCAAAATCTGCTTTATAGCTTATATTAGGAGAGGTCCATGTCCAGCGGTGGACTTTTAAATGCTGAAGAAGAAATTAATGTTTAAATTTAAATATAGACTGGTAGCTATGTATCTTTATCTACGCAGTGTTTGTAATCAATCACGGAACCCCTACGCGTTAGTTCTACCTAGAGATAGGAAATCTTAAAATTTGAATTCCTTTACTGTGTATATGTAGGTAGACTTTGTATACATTTAAGGGAATCGTACATATTTAAATAATATTCTGCCTATATTTATGTTTATTTTATAACGGATTTGACAAACGAAGTTATTGTCCACTGCAGTGCTCTTCTAAACTCTTTTATCTGTTAAGCCGATTATCCCGAACGAGTACGGAAACTAGCCACCTGCACATGACAGGATTATACTTAGAGCCCGATTGTGAGCCCAAGCAAAGACCTGGGATTTGAACTCGACACCAGACGGTCAGGATGGGAGCTGTCAAGGCAAAAGTTTGAACTTCATACTGCTTAAACGAGTGGGACTTCTTAAGTTGTACCCTCACCTTAATTTTCTATTTCACTGTCAGTCCTAGTTCAGATATTGCATTGAGTATGTGCAGATTAGTTGTAAATGTATAGATTTTAAGTTATTAATAATGGGATTTACATATTCACAAACAAAAATCCCTAAATAAATAAAGAAAAAAATCTCGGTCAGGTTTTAATTTTATTATAAGTGCAGATTTAATATGAAAGGAAAACAATAGAAACAATAAGATTTCCGTAATTGTACACGACCAAGTGAATGAAAAGTTATAAAAGAAAAGTAATGAATTCAAAAAACGTTAAACAACCGTCACACAAATACCAAACTTTACTCAAAAATGAATTCAGATTATTGTTTCCCGTCTAAACACGGTTTTAAACTTCATTTTCACCGACATAAAAATTATTAATTTTCCAAAAATCGTCGAAATCGTGGTAGAAAAATCCTATAAAAATATTTATATTAATGTTTCATTGTGACAAAGAATATATTCATAATGAAATTTATGAATAATACGTAGCACGTACCTTCGCACTTTATTTCTCACAGGTATTTGAGGTTATTTCGCATTTTGTCTACGCACGTTCTTAACTTGTTTGTTTATATTAACGTCTGCAACAATGGTAGTAAAAAAAAAACTTGAATAATAATGGAATATTAATCAATTTTTTTATATAATATTATGCCCTTTTTTCACTTTAGATTTTGCCGTAATCCTAAAGCGGGCTGTTGTAAGTTGTAAGCGTAGTAACAGATGTCGCATCGCATGCTTTTGAAGCTGTTCCGATCTAAGTATTTACACATACAGCTATCTACTGAATGCGATGAGATCTTACTGACATTTTTTATAACCGCATCTTCAGTCCAGTAACTTTATTAGCACAATAAATGGGGTCAACCTCAGAATGAGAGATAATAAGCTAAATTTTCGTATATCACTTCATTTTACTTTAACTCTTCGTTCAACGTCTGCCATATTAATGCGCAGAGCATTATTTTGAACTTTTAGAAACTTTGTCCTCTTCTTCTTCAACTGTGCAGGTAATTCTTATTTCGGAAAGCTGGCTAAAGCCTTCACATTCAATTTTCTCCTACAGCTTACCCGGGTTAGTCTTAATCAGGAATGACAGAATTGGCAAGGGTGACCATTTACCTACATTCTACTCTTTCTTTTTCGGTCACCGTCGTCTTCGTCGTACTACACCTTGCATATAAACTGAAACCATCTATATCTAAACCGGACACCATCTGAATACGAAATTTTTCCAGAATGGACATGTTAATTTGGAAAATAATGCGTCGACAGTAGATTTTTCTCCGGTATATGGTGCATTTCACACAGTTACAGTTTCAATTTTCACTGATTTAACTCTGAAACTGTTCGACGTCTTTACAAAGGTGCGAGCTATTAGATTTAAGCGACCTCCAGCTCCGTGGATAACAAGGAGTTCGCATGGCAATGACTCGACGTGACAGGGCTTTTAGAAAATTCAAGCGTGATGACAACTGGCATTTATATAAAGTGGCTCACAATCGCTACAACCATATGGTAAAAACAGCGAAGCGTAGCTATTTCCATGCTAATATTTCTTACTTTTCTCCGGCCGATGTAGGGAAGTTCCTCAAATTTCTTGGTATTGGTAAGCACTCTGAAAAAATCGTAACATTTCTTTTCCTCTTAATGACCTTAATTGTCATTTTTCAGATGGACATTATCTCCTATCTTAAAATCCACTACAATTTCCGAAATTATTTCTTTGGCCACATTTCAACATGAACTATATTCATTCTTGTTTGTCTCTATCGACGTAGTTCGTAAAACTTTTGAATCTATTAAATCAAAAGCAGTAGGCTGTGATAATATAAGTCGCCTCATGATCTCTTCTGTTCTTGAAAACTTTCTCTCGGTCATAACTCACATAATTAATTTTTCTCTGTGGTCTGGGTTCTTTCCTGCTTCTTGGGGTAAAGCTTATATTATCGCTCTTTCCAAAATTACAAAACCCACTCAACTCAACAAGTATAGACCAATTTATATCTAACCCTTTCTATCAAAACTTCTTGAATCTATAGTTCAAAACAATTGTTGGCCTTTATTTGTAGAAATAACTTGCTATCTCTGTTTCAAACTGGCTTTCCGACTGAATACAGCACGACCACTGCACTTCTCAAAGTTACAGAGGACAATCGGGAAGGCATGGAGAACAGAAAGGTCATATTGATTATATATATTGATAGATTTTTCAAATGCGTTCAATATGGTTGACCAAGATGTCCTCCTTGCCATGCTTCAAAATCTCAAATTTCCGTCTACTGCTGCAGACTGGTTTTCTTCCTACATTGGTGGCCGTCAGCAAGCTGTCATTAATGGTCATGATATATCTGACTGGTGTCAACTCTCCACTGGCATACCACAAGGTGGAATATTATCTCCACTTCTGTTCTCAATCTTTATTAACTTTCTCAACTTCTCAAATTAACTGCTTTTACCATCTCTACGCTGATGACTTGCAAATATATATTCAAGCAGATGTCAACTCTTTATGTGAAGCTATTTTGAGAATCAATATGGATTAAAATAATCTCCACAATTGGTCTCGTAAGTTTATTATTAGTGTGAACCGCAATAAATGCCAAGCTATAATAATTGGTAGTGCCCAACAGTTGTGTAAGCTTGACGTTCATTCCACATGAAGGTTTCCTCACGATGTTTTCCTTCACCACCAAGCACGTGGTAAATCGGCACTTAAAATTGCAATTAACAATTTCATTGGTGCCGGCGGGGATCGAACCCAGGTTGCTCGAGTACTGTGAAGCTTACAGTGAGCGCTAACCATCTGAGCTACCACAGCTATTCTAAACTACCACGGCTATGGGCGGTATCTTTATGTATTTTTATTATATTATATTTTCTTATAATATATAAATTTATATATTTGTGCATACTGATGGATGTATATATGTATGTTTGTATGAATGTGTGTATGTATATTGCTTTGTAACCGCCTTCGTATTTCTATCACTATCATAAGGTTGACTGGCAAAGAATGCTTTTAGCATTAAGTCCGCCTGTTAACAGTTAGAATAGAAATTGCGCGGATTGAACTCCGTTTTTGTAGTAATCGCGACACTTCTACTTGAAATAAAAATAAAAGAATTTGTTTTGGAATTGCTACTTAATTTACCTACAGTGGGAGAAAATTAGTCTGGCCCACCAGGAAGGGTAAATGAAATAGGTAAACTCACGGTTAGCAGCAGCGGCGGTCAACATCAATTTGGCTTCAACAATATCTTCGGATGTGGAAGGCTTTAGTCTTTCGTGACCACACTCCTACGTAATTATATTATAGTCTATGCACACAGTTGGGTCGACCAGACACACTCACTAGCGCTTAATTACATTGATTTTATTTTGGAAGTTTTAGAAAAGAACAGCCATTACCGATGCAGTTCGTCTTGAATCTTGATTACATGTGGGTATCGTTCGCGTCGACTTCTTTTGCATACGATTTTGTTGCAGGCCAACAGATGGCGCCATAAGTTTTGTTTTGCATATAATTGAAAGGAAGGATGTGAAAAAAGTAAGGAAGGCAAGTCAGTACATCGCCTTTTGTTCCTGTACTTAATATGTAAGGGTCAATAAAGTTTAAATAAATAAATACATATTAATTCTAGATGGAATCTATCGTAAGATTTGAATAAACAACGTTAAATACTCTTGCTACTTTTATTCCAAATAATAAAGATTGAATGTAGCAAACCATAAAACCTTTTATTAAAACATCTACTTACTTTTACGGCAATAGACATTAATTGCAGTAGTTACTGAACTTTGAGGGCTTTCCCCCCATACAAGACTTTAACCTTAAATGAACATTTATTAATTTTATAAAGACTTAAAACAATATTTAACCTAGCATGTCAACCTTTATATACCTTTGACCTACAGTAATCTTCTTAACGTTCCTTGATGAAATACGTGTTCAAAGTGTAGATGCTTAAAACTATATGTTGCAACTTCTTTTTATAGCCATACTAGAGTTAGTTCCTAGGTTTTTGTCATGACTGAGGGTAGATAAAAAATAAGTGTTAAAAGTTCCCCACATTTTTAAATTGTTTAAAATACAGCACAGACAACTAGGTTAGGTCATTCAATGCGTCCAAATCATTGTCGTAATTCTGTCCGTGATGGTAACCTGGTAACCACTTTAATTACAAGCAAAGAAAGAGATGTTGCAGCGAGGCTGCCCTATATTGAATCGGCGTTGCTGTTGGTTTGCAAACTTCATTTACTTTGGTGATATTCTGTATTTACTTCTAATGGGTTTCGTTAATATTTTATAATGAAAAGACTTAACTAAGAAGTGTACATTAATTTAAATATTAGGTATGAGAGTATTTTCTTACAAATTCTTAAATTAACCATGGTCATTTATACTATCGTGGATCGTTGTTTTTTTTTTTATTTTAACTCTATCCGGTAAAAAAATTTAGTCGTAAATATTTACTAGATATGTTACGATTAAAAATATAGGCTTAAAATTAAATATTGCAATTTTGAAACTATCAAACTAGGTCTTCTTTCATTTAAAGGCTAAGCCTTCCACAATAAATTTAAGTTACTTATTTGATTTTTAATACTTTGTGTCCCCTACTAGCTAGCAGTGATAGACAAGACAAATGTTTATTACATTCCAACGCGTGACATAGCTCGAGGACAAATTCTTTAAGGAAGTTATCTGTTGAAAGCTCTAGATTTAACATTGATTGTGTTTCACATTTTGCAACATCATTCCGATTCAATATTTTATAAATGCTTTTTTTTTAATTTTTCTACTTCATTGAAAGTGGTGATTGAGCCAAAGCTGAGAAAAAAACGGAAAAAATGGAAACTGCCCATGCGGTTGAAGCAAAATTCAGCAAGACCCGTCGCAGAAGACCTCAAAAACTTTCCAATCACACTCTTAATCACATATCTGTTAGACAAGAAATGAAACTGTAGTCTTCAGCAGATTTGACAGCATACAGGCAACTGAATGACAGATCTCCAAATGCATGCGGCAGGACTTACGCAACTTTAATACAGCTCAGTATTATCAGTATTGAAGATGCGGTCGAGCGGAAATAGGGCTCCAAAGTCTTTTCCAGAGATCTGTCTGCCAGAAACAGCCAACTATTGAAGCTGAAGACCGAATGTGGAAGCATCGCTTCTGAGATACCTGAGATTTTGAGTGAGATTGAGAGGTTCTATGGACAGCTGTAAACACCATCGTTGGAACCACACGCAAGTGTGGGTAACGATCTAAAAGCAAGTCTTTTCCGACACTATTCCGATTATTTCTCGGACGTCAGTCTGAGTGACATTAAAATGGTTCTCCAAAACCTTTAAACGGCTAGGCGCCAGGTAAGGTTAGAATTACAGTGAAGCTTCTTAAAATGGGTGTAAAACCGACACTTCAAGTCCTTCAGAAGCTCTTTAATTCCACTCTCTACGGTGGGATCATTTCGGAAGCGTTGAATAAAAGTGCAGTGGTCTTATTCTTCAAGAAAGGCGACAATACTCTGTTGAAGAACTTTAGACCGATATCTCTTCTGAGCCGCGTCTACGTGCTGTTTTCGAGGGCTATTACGAATCGTTTCACACGCCGACTTGCCGACTTCCAGCCTCCTGAAAAAGCCGGTTTTCTACAAGGCTATAGTACCATAGATTACATATATATTACCCTTCGGCAAATTGTACATAAGATCGATGAGTACAATCTGCCACTTTGCCTTGCGTATGTGAACTATGAGAAAGCCTTAGATTCTGTCTAAATTAAGGCGGTGCTATAGTCCCTTCGTTGGTTCATTGGTGGTGCCAAGGTGACTGTCGGTATATTTAAGTACGAAGTGTTTATAGAGAAGGGCTACGATGGCTATCCAAGTACAAAACCAGAATACTAAATCCATTACTGTAGAAGCGTGCTCGTCGCGACCCCTGCCAGCACTTTTCAGGGCTGCAATTCTACTTAGCTGCGCACCCATGTCAACGAGGGTTAGGGCGTCCCCCCAAGGCGACGCACACCAGCTCGTCCCCGTTGGTGTGGAATGCAGCGCGCAAAGCGGCGATGGGGACCGCCACCCGTCACGCACAGCCCGACACGGCGGAAGGTGGAGGACAGAGTGCAGAGTTGGCACGTGGAATGTTAGAGGAGGCATGAGAGATAAGACGAATGAGTTGATCGAAATAATGAAAGAAAGAGAATTAGATGTCGTGTGTATGTCGGAGACCAAACGGAAGGGCAGTGGTACTGAAGAGCTCCCTGGCGGGGCGTTAGCTCTATGGTCCGGAGTCCCGGAGAGCGAGAGCGCCCGCCAGGGAGTGGGGGTGCTGCTGTCGTCTCGGTTGGTCGATGTTATGACTGAATATAAGGTTGTGAACTCAAGACTTCTCTGGGTTCGCTTTAAATTGGGACTGACGAAGTTATTCCTTTTGGCTGTTTATGCGCCGGTAGCTTCGTCGTCCAGGGCTGAGCTGGAGGAGTTTTGGGAGAATGTAAGAGAAGTTCTAGATTTGGCTAGGGGAAACGAAAGAATTGTTGTATGTGGTGATTTGAATGGATGGGTTGGTACCGCTCGACCAGGGTACGAGTCGGTGCTTGGAAAGTTTGGCGATAAAAGGGTTAATGATGCTGGCAAGCTTATACTGGCGGTATGCAAGGAAAAGGGTCTTCTTGTGACAAACACTATGTTTAATCACAAGAAGATCCATATGTATACTAGAGAAAGTAAGAATGAGAGAAGTATGATCGATTTGTTCCTGGTGGATGACCGACTGCGAAAACAGGTGATGGATACGCGAGTGTTCAGGGGTGCTGACCTGGTACCGGATCACTATCTAGTGATTACTAGATTTAGGGGTCTGTTCGCGGGTTGGCGCTACCGGACGGCAGTAACAGAACCACAGTCGGTCTGTCGCATCCGAAGCTGGAAGCTTCAGGAAGCGGATACTAGGGACAAATATCATGCGAGGGTAGCCGAAAAGCTTGACAACATCGATGGCAGAAAAGAATGTGTTGAAAGAACATGGCAGAACCTTAGGGATGGAATGGTAAGTGCAGCGGAAGAAGTGTGTGGAACGATTAAAAGAGGCAGTAGTAAAAGAAGAGATGCATGGTGGAATGATGAAGTGAAAGAAGCTGTAAAGAAGAAGAAGAAAGCATGGTTAGACTACTTGGCCTCTAGTAATGATAAGGATATGAGAGAGAAGATGAAAGAAAGATATAAGCTGCAGAAAGTTCACACGAAAGCATTGATTGAGGAAGTGCGTGAAAGGTGTAGAATGGAAGCGGACGAAAGGTTGTCGCACAACTTTAAGGAGAACTCCAAACTCTTCTGGAAAGAGGTTGGAAGGACCCGAAGTGGTGCGACGGCCTTAAGAATGAACAAAGTGCTTTCGAGAACTAATGACGTCCTCAGTGAAAAATCGGACGTCATGCAGCGATGGAGCGAATTTTATAGAGAAATGTATGCGTGTGATGATCTTAGTGAGGGATCCGGGGATGACGTCGAGACTGGTACGCCAGACCCGGACCTCGATGACACTGAGGTCATCAGTATGAAAGAGATTGAACGTGCGATTCAAAGTTTGAAATGTGGTAAGGCTGCGGGACTAGACAGAGTTACTGCTGAAATGGTCAAGTATGGTGGGCCTCGCGTCTGGGACAGCTTTCATCTGCTGTGCAATTTGTGCTGGCGGACGGGGGATGTCCCGGATGATTGGCGATCCGCAGTCATTGTGCCTTTATATAAAAGTAAAGGTTCACATTTTGACTGCGGGTGCTATCGGGCGATCAGCTTGACCAGTTTAGCAAGTAAAGTTTATTCGAAGGTTTTGACACGTAGGATGCAAGAGAAATCGGAAAGATTTCTATGGGAGGCACAATGCGGATTTAGACCTGGAAGAGGATGCACGGATCAAATCTTCTGGTTAGCAGCCAGAAGCTTTTCTGTGCTTTTGTGGATCTTGAGAAAGCATTTGATAAGGTTGTAAGGAAGAAAATGTGGGAACTGTTGCCGGGGTATGGTGTGGATGGTCGATTGCTAAGGGCTGTGCAGTCACTTTACTGTGACTGTAAAGCCTGTGTGCGGGTAGGGCATGACCTGTCACCCATGTTTAGCGTCCAAACGGGCGTAAAACAGGGTTGTGTCATGTCTTCCTGGCTGTTCATACTGTATCTCGACAGCTGTTTACAGAAACTGAAAGATAGCTGTTTGGGTGTGAAATTGGGTGACATTAAAGTAAATTGTCTGCTGTATGCTGATGATGCAGTGCTTATTGCACCATCAGAGGCAGAACTGCAGGCATTAGTCACGTGTATGAAAGAAGAATGTGAAATTAAAGGTCTCCGCTTGAATGCTAATAAAACTAAGGTTCTGGTATTTGAAAGGGACGAAGAGAGAACGAAGTGTGAAATATGGGTAAATCAGGAATGTCTAGAACAGGTAAATGAAATTGTATACTTGGGGAGTGCTTTTAGCCGGGATGGAAGATGTGATTTAGATGTGGACAGGCGTGTCGCTGCCGGGAACAAAGTCAATGGTGTCCTGACTGCGTTAGTCAAAAGGCAAGGCGTAGTGAAGAGTGCACGCCTTGCAATACATAACGCAGTGTTGGTACCGACTTTGTTATATGGCAGCGAAACCTGGGTATGCCAGAAGAAGCATAAAAGCAAGTTGAATGCAGTGGAGATGCGATCTCTTCGTAAAATGTGCGGCGTCACCATGGCTGACCGAAAGCGAAACGAAGAGATTCGCAATATGGCAGGTTTGAAAGATGACCTTATCACAAAAATTGATAAGGGCGTGCTTCGATGGTTTGGGCACGTTGAGCGAATGAGTGAAGACCGAATGGTGAAGAAAATATATAGCGCGAAAGTTAATATTAAAAGGTGTCGAGGTAGACCGAGACTAACTTTCGAAGACCATGTGAGCAAATTGCTCGAAGAGGGGAGGGTCAAGAGTACTCGGATACCTAGACGTGCATGTATGAAGAAGATGATGAATCTGAAAGAAGCGAAAGAGGTATGTAAGGATCGTGACACTTGGCGATCTGTTCTCTCTGGCTACCCCGTCAGGGATTGTGCGTGACGATAAGTAAGTAAGTAAGTAATTACACTGCATAAAGGTGTAAGACAGGGTGACGTTATATCTTCGAAATTCTTCAGTGCTGCATCGGAGGACGTTTTCATGCTACTGGACTGAAAAGGATACGATATTTTTAGCAGAATCGCTGTAATACCTAAGCAGTGTGCTCAATGACCTCAATAATGCTTCCAAAGGATAGGTCTTAAGATGAACAAGGACAGAACAAAGATCATGGGTAACGTCCATGTTACACCTATGCTGGTAGTTTTTGGAAGCACTAAGCTCGAAGTTGTTGACAAAAATATTTACCTGGGACAAAACTAGGTACGTAAGTCCAACTTCGACGGAGAAGTAAATCGACGATAATCCGGCTGGAAAGCGTTCGGGAGATTACCACACATCTTATCGTCAGGTATAAAAACTTGAAAACGACATTGTACAATTTGTGCGTGTTACCAGTGATAACTTATGGTTCTGAGACATGGTCTTTCACTGATGGCCATATGAGGAAGGTCGTTCAGCGAGCTATGGAGGAGACTCTGCTCGGGGTTTCTCTTCGTGATAAAGTTAGAAATGAGGATATTCGCAGTAGAACTGGAGTGACTGACATAGCCCAACGGATTACGGTAAGCTGAAGTGGCAATAGGTCGGCCATATAGCTCGATGAACCGACCCCACTAGATGGAGTGACGACCTGGTAAGACATGCCGGAAGTCGATGGATGCTGGTGGCTTAGGATAGTGCTTTATGGTATTCTTTGGGGGAGGCCTATGTTCAGCAGTGGACTTGTGAAGGGCTGTAGGTAATGATGATATACGATGAATAAATGTACGAAACACAGCATCATTAATTTGCTTTTGTACGCTGTGTGTTTCTGTGAGAGCATGGTGCTTTCTCGATCTAACCGATTCATTCGTACTGCAACCAAAATATAACCGCAGCTTGGATTTACCATGTTAAATAAGGATTTCTTATATTTACGCGAATACTTCAGATTTAGTAAAACTATTTTTAAGGATTTTATCGCGTTTAATTTACTTATTTTTAATACCCGAGGTTACGTTGGTGGTCCGGTGGTCACGTGAGGGCTATCCCGATCTTATAGTTAGACCGGCTACCATCACTTTTTGAATATTTATTCTTGTTCCGATCTACGTAGAACGAGACGAAGACACTGTAAGTCTTGAAGACTTGCAGTAGTATGCTTGCGTTGGATTTAATTTTGTTAATTACCAATTATGTTAAAACATCTAAGTCCCCCCCCCCCCCTTACTTACAATTCATCTCCGATTCAATATCAAATAAACGTAGTTAAACCTATGAACTAAGGTAGAATGTCTCGTTTCCAGTAAAAAGAGATCCAATGTTCTTGTCTCTCACTCACCAAGCAAATCAAATTATGATGTTATTTAACGCAAAAATCCCGTGGAAAGTAATTCCCCGGTCGAGCAAACCCATCTGTGCCTTATTTTAAATAATGTTGCGTGCGTAATTCGATCTTTTATAAATGGTAAATTCTTTTCAATCATAGTAATTATAGATATAGTGTAATGATAAAATAAAAATATGAGTTTTGGCTACCTATTCCACCATGTCTTATTTTAACACTGAACTATTATTTTAATATACAAGGGGCAACGTAAACGAACATTTCTCTCACCTGATGGTGACTAACACCACCCATGAACAACTGTAATGTTATGGGCATTGTGGTACGTTGCCAGCCATTTAAAAATTTAATACTCTTTTCTTGAAGGTGCCTAACTAGTCGCCAAATAGTATTGCCTGCAATGATGTATTCCAATCTGAAATTCATAGAGAGCCAGGATAATATCATGTATTAAGAGCGTCTGTAATGTTTCTTCCACCTTAGTCCTCAGGAATGACAACCTATCTATAGACTTCTTTTTTTTTAATTGGTTGCGGTTGTATATGTACTGCACTAACAATACCATTAAATGGACTGTGAGTTCATTTGTTCATTTAGTCTTGTGTTGTTTTGAGAGTTGAGTTGAAATGAAATGTTTTAAGCGCGTATCGATTACGCGCTCCAGGCTTGCGCGCAATGCATTACCGCGGCGACCAGTATGTTCCGCGAAACGCACTATAAATATTCATATAGTCCGTTCGCATTAAGAAAATAGTGAGTCATCTTTGTCCGCCGGCCTGGCCACGCCCCGCAGCTAATTAAAATGCAAGAAATTAGAAAGTCGAGTTCACAGTGACCAGTTGAAGTCAGGCCTTCGAACAAAACGGTTGTGTATTTTGCGTGTTACTCGTTCAACATTAAATTTTGAAAATGAATACCTCACCTATTTGAAAGATTTAAAAGTGGATCAATAATCCATAGCGGAGAGAGAAGCGTAATTTTTTGCAAACCTTATCCAATTGAATCGGTTTGGGCCCAAATAAAAAATTATGTTGGTGCCAATAACTCCACGTTCAAAATGAGTGACATAAAAAAAAATATTAGATGACGCAAAAGCATTAACAGACGCTAATCGTTGGAAGAAGTACTGCGACCACGTGATACGCGAAGAAAATACCATGTGGAATTTGGATGACATCATGGAACTTGCAGAACAAAATTCTTTCATAATTAATGTAACTGGATAATCTAGCGATACTGATTAGTGATTTAAGTAATTTTAAGAAAATTTGTTTCTATTAAACTTAATTAAATGTTGGGAAAAAAAGAATTTTTACTCCATTGTGAATACACCTTTACCTTGTAGTTGCACTGATGACTCACTATTTTCTTAACGCGAACGGACTAGAGTGTATTAACTAAACGCGCTTGGCGCGCACGGTAGCCGATCGAGTGTTCGACCGTTCAACATGTATGTCGGTCGAGTACGAACAGCTGCCGCTTTTATAGTGCCATGCATCTTCCCTGAGCGCTTTATTATGATAAAAATGACTTTTGCTATTCCATAAAATTTTATCAATTTACGGTAACTCTGGTTATCTATAGCTCGGAACGCAACGAACACACGAATCATAAAAACCCGCGTCCCAACTGGCTCGCGTGCCAAAACTTAACTACTTTGTTACGCGGTAAAAAAGCCACACCGGATGGAACGGCTCGCTCCACGTTGTTGCGTTGCAACGAACAATTTGGCGCGCGTTCCAAGTCGGTATAAATTTCGCGCGGCTGAAATGTGCGCCAATGATTGACGCGCTTTACGCGGCTTTAGTACCATTGTGACAGGAGTTAGACCAGGCGGCGGTTAGTCTCCAAAAGCGCTGGCGCGCCGTCATAAGGTCGGATATGAGAGTCGATTGACTTATTACCAAGGACGTTTGAAACTGAGCAAAGTGGAGACGGATGATTAAGAAAGCAGACCCAGGCAGTAGCCGGGATAGTGCCTAAAATACGAAAAGTATCATAAAACAACTCCTTTTCTTAAATTTAATACTGATAATAGGCCTCTCCACGAATACACAAGTTGGCAGGTGTAGCGATTTCGCGAGCGCAGATTTGATATCCTTGCTTTTCCATCACTAATATTTGAAATTTATGTTCAGCGGTTTATTTATGGACATTCCATTCATTCGGTTCGATACGAGTAGTCAGTTGGAGTTTTAAGGCAAAGCTGGCATTTTACAACTTTATCATTAACATTATAACAGCCTTTTACATGTTCAATACTAGACGTCCTCCCACAAGGAATTACATCAAACATGGCCGTAAAATAGTTGCATCCTGGAATCTCTGTGTATTTTATCAGATCGTCACGCCATCTAGTGGGGCGCCTTCACAAACTTCGCTTACTCCTTACATTACAAATATGTGCATAAAAAGCAGCCCCTTTTCCTTTTTTTTTCCTTTTTTCTTTATCAGTTAGTTACAGCTCCTCCGGTCTCTACCATCACAATATATTATACCAATCATTGCATTTTCTAAGATGTATAGGTAGTTCTAATGTAATCGTGGTGATCAATCCTAGTCTGGTTTACCATACTGATATCGAGAACGCATCTTAAGCAGAAAATTTATTATAGGTTTAGAATTCTATAAATGTGCGTTGCATAATATAATGTAGATGTAATTTAGTTATGTAAAAAATGTCTTCATTACATGCAAAGAAATTACCACAAGATATAAAACATCTCACACCAACATGAGGATCAGCTGTCTACGAAAAAAAGCTGGTAATTAATTTAATGCGCTCACTCTAAGCCAGCAGCCATCTGTGAAATGTCCAATCAACTTTAGTCCAAGCCGTCCCTTTTTACCGTGATTACGTTCTATAAAAATGCACAAATACTTTTAAAGTCTAAACATTTTGAAATCGTTTTTGGTTCCTATGAAAAAACCATAAATAAATTAAAAATTATGTTATATATAAATCAAGTGTAGATCATAAAGTTTTTTGGACAATTCCCATTGATATCGCATTTCATCGCATGTTCTTATTATACCAAATATCAAAAAGAAAGGCTATCATTATTCGATCTTATCGTTACGACCAAAGTATAGACGTGAATGTTGATAGACTGAATTTAAACGAAAAAATTACTTTTTATCAAATGTAAAAGCCGACTTCTAACAACCTATAAGAATCAAATAATTTCACATTCTGATGTCAGTTTTATGCGCTATATGTGTTTTCACTGACTTCTGAACGTGATTTTATTAATTCTTTGTAGTTATTTGAAACGAGCATTAAATTTTAATAATAGTTTTACACTTATTTGACTTGTCTAAGTCTAAGGCTAATCATAATCTCGATGTCTAAATAGTTCGATTAAAAAATTCATACCATATTGGTATTTATTCATGCCCTTTTAGATTAGTAATATAGTTGTAGCACGAATGGATCGGCTCGATTGGGGAAGGACCACGCTCTCACAGCATACCAGCGTAAAATAGCAGCTTAACACTGCTGTGTTTCGTATGGTGAGTGTAGAGAACCGGAGAACGCTAGGAAAGACTCACCACCGTTGATAATACCACACATGCTTCGCCTACACACGAGGCATCCTCATGTGAAGTAGACTCTATCGTGGCTGACCGTTAAGTCAAACTTGATTCGGTTGACCGCTATGTCAAATTTGACTTGGCGGAGAGCTCAACGCTTCCTATGTTTGCCGTAGGCATGAGATAATTATTTCAATCAGATAAGTGACCCATTTATCTAATTGATTTAAAGTTTAATTTACATCAATCAGATAAGTGGGTCATTTATCTGATTGAAATATAACTAGCTTGTCTTGTAGCTACTATCTGGATCTAACATAAAATACGTACTAGTGCTCGCTATTTAAATCCATATTTTTTTGGCTTTGTAATATTTATGCCCTCAATGCGGGACGAAGTCGGTATTATGTCCAAAATATTTTTCTTGCCGCGTTTTAATAACTTTAATTACTGGACAGTGTAAGGATGTAGCTACACCATAGATAGCTAATCTATCCATCAAATATTACGATTTCGTATTATCGTTGTACAAAATAAAGCAATTTTAACCGAAAGTGTATAATTAAAATGTACTTTACTTGCCTCATCTATCAAAAATAAATTCCAATACAGTATTGCTTACACGGGTTTGACAGTATACAAAAGTGGTAAGTCAAATCATTTGACCTCTTTACGTACAAAAAGCATTTCAACGGGCTTATATCATACGCAGTAGGTGAATGTGTATATAAAGAACCCTTATTCATTTTTACGGCTAAAGTAGTAACTTACCCAAAGTGATATGAACAACCAACCTATAACCTCTTCTATTCACTCCTGAGCAACCGTCGTCTGTAGTGATCTGAATCTCTTAGGAGGTTCATCGCAGCTTTAAAATAACGTTGCTTGTTAAACTGAGCCAAACCAATATGAAATATATCTATCCTGTATAACCTTAAACAAGAAGTTAAAATTTCGTGTAACTCGACAAATTTAATAATCAAACATCTTAAAAAATTATGATAGTTATAATTATAACTTTTAACAAAAAGTTAAAGCCGACATTAAATTGCTAAAAAAAAGCCGTCAAGTGCGAGTCGGACTCGCCCATGAAGGGTTCCGTAGCAGCAAGTAATATAATTTACGATTCATGACGTTTAAAAAAACTACTAACTAGATATCGATCAAACCAATTTTCGGTGGAAGTTTACATGGTCATGTACATCATTTTTTTTTTGTTTAATCGTTCTCTTATTTTAGAAGTTACATGGGGGGGGACACATATTTTACCACTTTGGAAGTTTCTCTCACGCAAACTACGAGTATTCAGTTTAGAAAAAAATGATACAAAAAACCTCAATATCATTTTTGAAGACCTATCCATAGATACCCCACATGTATTGGTTGATGGAAAAAAAGTTTTTGAGTTTCAGTTCTAAGTATAGGGAACTCCCAAAATTTATTGTTTTTTTTCTATTTTTGTGTGAAAATCTTAATGGGGTTTACAGAATACATCTACTTACCAAGTTTCAACAGCATAGTTTTTATAGTTTCGGAAAAAAGTGGCTGTGACATACGGACGGACAGACAGACAGACATGACGAATCCATAAGGGTTCCGTTTTTTGCCAATTGGCTACGGAACCCTAAAAAGAAGTTATTTATTTGCCACCCTTAAGGGTAGAATTTTTTCTATACATTTATGTGGGACAGTATACCCTAAATAAAAAAAAACGTACGTAACAAAAAAAAGAACATACACTCGAATTGAGAACCTCTTCCTTTTTGAAGTCGGTACAAAAATAACACAAAAGATGGTATATGTATACTTAAGCTAATAAAGCTAAAGCTAAAACTTAAATATTTAAAGGTTCATCTACATGTTGACATAACGTATTATAATATCCCTTCTGTATTATAATTCGCAGACATTCTTTAGTGAAACTCGATCCTTTCATGTCTGGCTCCGTTTATTATATTGAAGGTAATTTCAGATTAGCATACTTTTACGAATATGTCAAGAAGCAATTTCCTTTCAACAAATTTAAATGATAATAGGGCCGTACATAGCATGTCCTCAACAATACGATTGCCATATTTTTTTCCTATCGCATGGTAACTTAGTCATGTGGTGGTAAGAGAGAGAGAGAGAGAAAGAGGCGAGAAAATCCGTTACTTTCCTTCCCCCCATTCGTGCGAAAAAATCTCATAACGTCCAATAGACGTTTACCATCCCGTTTATTATTTTATCGAATATCACGATGTTTTAGGTCTGAGATATATGTCATAATATATCCTCATCATTATTACATCCCTTCAAAAGTTTTATATATCTTCCCCAAGAAATGCCACAAAGCACGGTCCTGAGCCACCTGCATGCAAGGAAGTCAGATGCAGGTGGAAGTTCCTTTGTTGAAAGTCGTGCACATAAAAAGCTTTTTTGTTCGGGTATTATGATCGAATTTTAATTTTTTAATTAAAATTAAAATGAGACAACGCTCCGCGGCGCAACAACTTAGAATTAAGGTGTGCCTAGAATCGCGAGTTCGAATTCTTTAGGAACAGTTTGAATACTGGAAGCTCAGGGGGGCCATTTGAAATAATCTATGAATGGTTTACTCCGCTAGTACTGATAAGTACTCGGGGAAAATTTGCGATTACTATTATTATAAGCGTTTTCCACTAGCTGTAATATTATATTTTTTGCAACGATATACCACATATTCAGCCATATATTTTCACGGTCACCTACCATATAGCATACCTATATGACCTGCAGCCATATAGGTATGCTATATGGTAGGTGACCGTGAGATAAGCATAATGTATTAGAAATTAAAAAAAAAAGAAAATATCGTGTTAGGCTCTACTTCATTGCGTTCTAGGCAACGAAATAAGTCCAATACTCACGAGATGTTTAAAGATTGTAACTTTGTATTTTTAAAACTACAAAACTTTTAAAACGATGTACTTTGTTGCGGTTCTGACTACCATTAAAAATATTAAAAAGAAAGAATGCATGCCTATTTTGTGTAAGAAAAGTTGTAGTGTTATGCTACTTACATATCATTGTACATCTATTTTTCCATTCTGTTTTTGATTTTCTGCATTCATATTTTGCATCACCTTTATTTCCATAGGATCATGTAACGTTTTTAGACCATAACAAATCATTTTTACTTCGTATTTTCACGCTATCGATGGAGTCTACCTTTTTCGATCTTTTATTTAGTTCTCCGTAACTCTGCAATTTCGGGTTTCATGCGCGCTGTTGCGCTAACCTTTTTTCCTATATCAATAATATCTCATTTCTTACTTAAATCTTGCCGTTTTTCAATTATGAGCCTGAAACCGAAAATTGACATGTTTTGACATCGTTGTTTATCTGGTTGTCATGGCAATTTTTATTCAAATTTGTTACCGGTCTGATGTTTTTACTTCAATATTTCCACATAAATACTCTTTTCCTCTGGGTCATTTACAAAAATTTGGTTTTAATTTAAATAATTTCCCGTTCTCGCTAAAAAGGTATAAAAGCCGATCAATCGGTCAATACAGGGAGTCTTGCTTCAGCTTCCAAACTTGAAGCATCTCCTAAAGGCCTTATCCCGGGGCCGCACTGCCCCTGGATCCTGCAAGCCTCTGTCTTCACCTGAAGTCGTCGCCTAGCCTACTCAAAGCGCGGGCCCGCACTGCTCCGGGATCCTGCAAGCCTCAGTCTTCACCTGAAGTCGTCCCCTAGCCTACTCCAAGCGCGGGGCCGCACTGCTCCGGGATCCTGCAAGCCTCTGTCTTCACCTGAAGTCGTCGCCTAGCCTAATCCAAGCGCGGGGCCGCACTGCTCCGGGATCCTGCAAGCCTCAGTCTTCACCTGAAGTCGTCGCCTAGCCTACTCCAAGCGCGGGGCCGCACTGCTCCGGGATCCTGCAGACCTTTGCCTTCACCTGAAGTCGTCGCCTACGCCTCCACCTACTAGTGCTCGTGCTATCTTTAGCCGCTGTGCGTGCTTGCTCCAGGCGCTGCGAGAGTTTACTCCAGGCGCTGAATGCGCCTAATCAAGGCGCCGCGTGTGCCTACTCTGGGCGCTGCGTGTGCCTACTCCAAACGCAGCGTGTGCCTACTCCAGGCGCTGCGTGTGCCTAGACCAGGCGCTGCGTGCCACCACCGCCAAGCGCGATGTGCCACTTTGATCTTCAGGCTCCGCTTCAGTATTCATCTTATCTTTATTTTCTATTTAATTGTAATTCACGTCACCCATCACCATCATCATACTTCATTTTTTTTATATAAAAGTGTACATATCTCTCTAAAATTTTAAATATATTATTTTTTGTTCTATTTTTGTTGTTTCGTTGTTGTTAGGTTAGGTTCTATTTTTTATTGTCGCTTCACGACAAAGTATATAAATGTTGGCATTTTTGTGACTTGGATAGAAAAAAGAGACATGAACGCACCAACGTATAGTTAGTTGTAAAAAGGGTCAACGATTCTATACACTCACTATACAAAACACACCCGCATTAAGCTGTTATATCACGCTTGTTTTAATGAGGGCGTAGTCTTTTCCCTGTCGATCTGACCCTGCCATCTTAATACAGCTTCAGCATAACTCAACCAATGCGGGATTTTTCTAAAATTGAAAGGATATGTGTGAGAGAATATGTTAATTTAAAACTGTAAGCCCTTCAAATCTCACTAACTCCTTAGAGGGAATGCTATTCGATTTAGTTTTATTGTTCAACCTCGCACTAAATTACGGTCATAAAACTTTATAGTGGGCACAAAGGGGTATTAAACGTTAAGTGTTCTCCTTTTTACAATCATTTCTGTTACACGCCCATTTTATATAATCCGGATCATTGGGACTTCGTTATCTTAGTTCGTAGTAGATATTTCACTGCTTAGCTCATTGAATTCATATCCTCGAAGAAGTTTTCTTATTAAGTTATAAATAGTGACTCAAATTATTAAAAATGCGTATCATAATAATATATAAAATGTTGATATGAAATGAAATACATTCATTTCTTTTTACAAAACGAATTACATTTGTTAAAGGAAATCTGAATTCCTTTAACAAATGTAATTCGTTTTGTAAATCTACTACCGTTTCGGAATGAGGTTCGACTGACCGGAGAATAAATGGCGAAAGAAAATGTCTTTTTTGTCATTTTTAACTTTAACATTACAATAGCATAGTATATACAGAACCTTAATAACAGATAATCGGTAACTGAAGCTCCAAACAATCATCGCCTGTTCTCAAGTATGACGGAGGTCGTAACCATCGCTTTCGCAATGATATCGAATTTATTTTCTTTCTTGGCCGTGTCGCAGAGTCAGAGAATCCATCATCTCGAAAAACGTCATGTTTTAAGATGCGACTATGGGAGAATGTTACATCTCGTTAATGTCATATGACGTTAAACATCTAGACCCGACACGAGAAGCAGTACAGAGATGTTTGGTACTAAAATAGGACAAATAATTAAAAAAAAAAAATAAAAAGTAAAATTTAGAAAGAATAAACAAAAGAAAAAAAGATCTTTTTTTTCTTGTGTTTATTAGCTTCTGAAATCGTTGCTAAAACTATACTAAAACTAAGTGCATCAATTAAATTAAGCCCTTACTTAAGAAGCTAGAAGATATTTAAATTACGTGGAAATGATTATATATGAAGCTTTTTGAAATCTATTATTCTTTTTTTTCTATATTTTAATTATTCTTTACAATAATAGAGTAAATGTGTGAATTGTAAGGAAAAGGTTTCGAAATAATGTGCTAAGAGTAAATAGAATTTGGGTTTGTGTTCCTTTTAATCCTAAAAGAAAATTGAACAAGTGGCTTCTATACGCATTAAAGTAAATTAATGGACAGTTTTTTTGTAGCTCGATCTCAAAAATGTCGGAAAGGGATTAAGTCACACGATTTCTTTTTTTTCGTTTGCACTTTCGTTGCGACGAGTTATATAGTAGACTTAAAAAATAAACGAAAGTATTTCAATGTTATTTATTTGGATAAAACAGTTACGTACTATGATAATAATACAAAGCAGTTAATTTGCACTAGGAATGCAACGAATACCCCACACCAATGAGCAGAAATATTCCCTTTTGTTCCACACCATTGCACAATTATGAAAATGGTGTAGGAATTATTATGATGATTAATGCATTAACTGTGTGATTGGTTGCCGTGACCAAAATTCGATTTGCAGGATTTTTCTTAAAATAATTATCATAATTAAAACAAACATATAAGCTTAAAGTAATATACGTATTGCATGATTAAACATACATTTTATAAAGATTAGTCATCATTTGTTCATTCATTACAACCTCTCAAAATCTGAAGGTTAAACGTATCCACCCATGATTTTGTAGAGAACTTAAGCACGTTCGTAAACCTGATTTTTAATTATTTTTAATTAAGTTTTTAAAATTTCCTTTAAAATAACGATCTGAATTTTACTAATATATTTTATATCTCTTCAGTGTGAAATCATGTTAAAGATTCGAGTCTTACGGAATCAGATTATTTTCAATCTGTATTTATTAACGACGAGGGACACATCCCAAGCTGACAGAAAACCTTCCTAAGTGAAACTGTGCCGATTTAATTTAAACAACAAAGGCTTTGTTAGTACATAAATAAATATATTACTTTTCAATTGATAGTTAAGCCCAAGAAAATAAGTTTTTGGGACAATGTTTTTACTTATGTTTAGACAGTAAACCTATAATTTTGTAATAATATTAATCCATGTAAATATAAATATGTTATAAATATTAATATCAACTCAAGTAAATATTAATACAAACTATGTTACGTCGATGGTGGGAAGTTTTCTTTACTTGCCTTGTCGCTAATAGTGCGAGACGTTTGGTACCTTTAGGCGTGATGATTAAGTTATATACCATATTGGAAAAGGGTCCATATTCAGCAATCAGGCGGATTAAAATGAAGATTAAATAAGGAAAAGAAAAAAAATGTGTAACGGGTTGACCAAAAGCTAATTGTCATTAAGCGTTAACTAACTGTTTTAACAGTGGTAGAGCTAAGCGGTAGCTTTTGCTGTCGCACGGATGGGCCAGCTCAACCGGGGTGGTACCACGACCTCAAAGAATACCAGCGTGAAGTAGAGGTTTACCTCTGCGTGGCGCTTGGTGAGTGCAGGTGGCCGGAGGCCCAATTCCCCCCCCCCCCCCCTATCAACATTGTAGCGGAATTAAATAGAAGACTACCCCAGGAGGGTACCAGCACCCCTGGAGAATCCCTCGCTGAGCATCCACGACCATACTACTTCACTCCTAAGCGTGGGTGCTCAGGCTGCCCCGCGTATTCTGGTGGGGGGGGGGGGCAAAATTCCGCTCGCGACTTAATGCTGCTCGGGGCAAGCGGAGCAATACAACCAAGGCCACCCCTTTCACGCTATCCGTGAATTTTTGCAACATCAAAGGACTTCATTCCAACATTAACGCTGTCCATTACCATCTAAAGACGGCGAAGCCGGCCTTGCTCTTTTTAACCAAGACTCAGGTGTCCTCTCCGGCTGATACTTTATATCTCTCCTACCCTGGGTACAAATTGGAATACTCCTTTGTGCCCCGGGCTGGAGTTTGCGTATAAGTCAGAGAGGACATCTGTTTTCGACGCCTCGGCAGTCTTGAAGGTACGGATCTGTCCATCCTATGGCTGAGCGTAGACAGCGACGACCATCAGCGCGTCTACGGGTACCTCTATAGCTCCCATAGCGGTAATGCCGACACAGACCGACTTATCGACCACGTCCAAATGGCTGTAGACTCCGTGCTACAATAGGTCCCATCCGCAGAGATCGTGATACTCGGTGATTTCAACGCCCACCACGCTGAATGGCTTGGTTCTCGTTTAACCGATCATGCGGGTAGATCTGTCTATGACTTTGCTTTGGCATATGGTCTAACACAACTGGTTACTTCGCCTACGCGGATCCCAGATGTGGAAGACCATGTACCTTCCCTGTTGGATCTTCTGATGACCTCTTATCCGGACGGATATCAGGTCTCCGTCGATGCCCCTCTGGGCTCTTCGGACCGTTGTCTGATCCGGAGTACGGTGCCACTCAAGCTCCAACCGAAGTTGCGATCTGCAGCTTGCCGCCGTGTTTGGCACTATAGGTCAGCTGATTGGGACGGAATGCGGTCTTTTTTGCATCCTAACTTTGGGGGCGGGTTTGCTTCTCGCCGAAATATCCCAGCGTTGTTGACGATTCTGTTGCTGATGTGGTACTTGAGGGTATGGAACTTTTTATTCCATCCTCTGTGGTGCCCATCGGAGGCACATCCCAGCCATGGTTTGGTCGCTCCTGTAAAATAGCATCACACTATAAGCAGGAGTGTTACCGGGCCTGGGCTGATGCATCAACGTCTCGGAATCTAAGCACCAGTGCACTTAAAATGAAGTATAATTCCGCCTCTAGGTCCTTCAAAAGCGTCATTGCCAAGGCAAGGTCTGAGCACATCAGCAGAATTGGCGAGAAGCTAGTTCGCCTTCCTTCGGGAACCCGTGCATTCTTTCTCTCGCCAAGGCTGTCCAAGGGAACTTCTGTCAGCTATCTCTCCCATCTCTGCACAGAGAGGACGACTCACTGGCCCATGCCGCAAAGGAGAAAGCCGATCTGTTGAGCTCTCTTTATGCGTCCAACTTGACTCTAGATGACGGGGGGAACACACTGCCGACCATCCCACGATGTGAGTGCTCCATGCCGGATGTGCGATTTACATAGCGCTCGGTTCGCAAAGCACTCTTCTCCCTGGACATCAGCAAGTCGAGTGGGGCCCGATGGAGTCCCTCACATTGTGCTGAACACGTGTGCTCCGGAGTTGGCACCGGTTTTAACGCGTCTTTTCTGGTACTTCTACTTCCAAAGCGTAGTCTCGAATTCATGGAAGACAGCTTTGGTCTACCCGATCCCTAAAAAAGGCGACCGCTCAGACCCGTCCAACTACAGGCCTATCGCGATCACCTCCTTGTTCTCCAAAATAATGGAAGTCATTATAAACTGCCAGATCATGAGGTACCTTGAGGATCACCAGCTGATTAGTGACCGCAACTACGGTTTTCGTTGTGGTCGATAAGCTGGTGATCTTCTACTCTACTTAACTCATAGATGGGCGGAGGCAGTAGAGTCCAAGGAGGAAGCATTAACCGTTAGTTTGATCATAGCGAAGACCTTCGATCGGGTCTAGCACAAAGCGCTTTTTCGAAGCTTCCTTCCTATGCTATTCTTGCTTCATATGCCTAGGCTTTCCGAGAAATTGTGCAAATGGATCACCAGTTTCCTTGCTGATCGGAGCATGGAGGTCGTAGTAGACGGTGCATGCTCTGATTTCAAGCCTATAAATGCTGGTGTTCCACAAGTCTGCGTGCTATCACCAACGCTGTTTCTCCTGCATATCAATGATATGTTGGTAACTGCTCGCATTCATTGCTATGCAGACGACAGCACTGGTGATGCCTTATATACCGGCCGTGCCAATATTTCTCGGTAAAACGTCGCCGAGTACTGGTACAAACTTGTGTCTGAAGCCGACTTCAGATCCGATCCGAGACTTTGTTCAGCAAAGACCCGAGGTCTTTGCTGAACAAAGTCTCGGATTGGGGCCGACTAAATCTAGTCCATTTCAATCCCCAGAAGACACAAGTTTGCGCATTTAACGCTAAAAATAACCCCTTTGTCGTATCTCCTCAGTTTCAAGGCACTCCTTTTGCTGCCTCAGCCAGTATCGGAATCCTTGGCGTCGACATATCGAATAGTGTGCAGTTTCGTGGTCACTTGGAAGGGAAGGCCAAATTGGCCACTAAAAAGCTTGGCGTGCTCAACAGAGCGAGACAGTATTTCATGCCTGCATATCGCTTGCAACTTTACAAAGCGCAAGTTCGGCCCAACATGGAATAATGTTCCCATCTCTGGGCCGGGGCACCCCAGTGCCAGCTCCTTCCACTTGAACGCAAAGGGTTGCAACATCTCTATGTTGCATCTCTTTACGAATTTTATCGCATCTATCACGGGGAGTGCTCTGAGGAATAGTTCGTACTAATTTCAGCCGCTCAGTTTCACCATCGCACATCGCGACAAAACTCGCGTTACCATCCATACCATCTGGATGATTGGCGGTCCACCACTGTGCAATTTAGAAGAAGTTTTCTCCCTCGCATAACTTCCTTGTAGAATCAATTGCCACCAGCGAATTTTCCGGACCGATACGACATAGGAACCTTCAAGAAAAGAGCTTACACCTTTCTAAAAGTCCGGCAACGCATCTGCAAATCCCCTGGTGTTGCGGTTGTTCATGGGCGGTGGTAGTCACTTACCATCACGTGAGCCGCATGCTCGTTTGCCCCCTTTTCTAAAAAAAATATTAAGTCCGTCCTTCATAAACGTTGTGGTAAAAAATAAATTATGAAGGGTTTTTTTCATAGAATAAAGGTAACAGAAGTACAAACCTGATGGTAGTGGATCTTGTGGTCCATAAACATCTACATTTATTCTGTTTTTATTCTTTTTAGGGAAAACATTAGGGTTTTTACATCTATCGTGGAGGTAGTTAAAACTACATAATGACAAGCCTCCAGACCGGACCGGAACACATTTGTATGCCAAAATATCAATGTTCCGTGCGAGATTCGAACACGCAACCCTCGGCACCGCAACTCAATGCCACTGCGACTCGAAGCTGACACGAAGCTTCAATAAATATGAACATTTAAAAGCGTTGTCGCCTCTGGAGACTAAGATGGAATGTCTCGTAACCATTAAATATTAATAAAATATAATTTAAAATGCATCATTAGTAAACTCGACGTAGACGTAATCTTTAACTGTAGGCAGTTTAAGGAAGTTTAAGTTCCCCCAGCGAGCTATTTAGAATCCTATGCTCGCAATTAATCTCAGTGAATAAAATCATTGTGAAATGAAGAAATTCGTGGTAGAACCAGATAACCAACATAGCCCATAGGTTCAGTAAGCTGAAGTGGTAATGAACCGGCGGCTCGAAGAATAGATAAACGATGGGCTCTCGAGTGGCAGCCTCGTAACGATGAGCGAAGTGTAGGACGGGCCATCTCTAGTTGGATTGACGAACTGGTACGACATGCAGGAAGTCGATGTGTGCAGATGGATCAAAACCGCACTTTGTGGCATTCTTTGGGAGAGGCCTATTTTTGGGATGGACTTGTAAATATCTGTAGTAGTAATAAATGGAAAAATTCTATTTATTTAAGAAGATAAAAAAGAAAGTTTTAATTTATTTAAGAAATATTATTTCATTAATATCGAAAATCAAAACTGCTGTGACATGTTCGGAACAATAAACGTTAAATTTACATTTTTTGCATCACGTCGTTGGATGGAGCTCACGATACTGTAATGTTAACACAGAGTATTCAATTGTAACGTTGCTTTATATTTTTATACTTTTAAACTTTGTTAAAATTATGCAGTAACATATTTCCAAGTTGCTAGAATTTGTTGTTATGGCCACGTATTAAATAAAAGAAAGAATCGATTCTAGTTCGCTTCTCACGTTAATAAAATTAACGGTAGAATCAAACTTCAGTCCACCTGATTGTCAAAAGCCGCTGCACCTTATTGAATGCAAACTGCAATTATCTTCAAACAAAAAGGATATTTGTCACTACCGGCTTATTAAACAAAATTGGCATATTCTAAAAAGTATGTAGGTTTTTCAAAGTCACTTTAAATAAATTTGCCTTTAGTCAGGAAAATACAACGTTAGTTTGTGATAAAAGTAACCGTAAAGACTTTTAAGCTGATACAGTTTATGCTCGGATTTTTCCTAAATCCTCGAGGATTTTAGACAAATTATGTTTTCACGGTTCATGAATACGAACACTGGGATACGTAATTTGGGGTAAGTTATTAACAAGGGGAAGTAATTATGATGACGATATTTTTCAATTTCAGTAATGACTTGCGAATACAACAGTGCCCTATTTTATATCACCGTGTGTGGTCGTGGTGTTTGGCTAGTGGTGGTGGTGCAAAAGGGCTAAATCGACCGTAATTTGTTCCGTGGTTGTCTTCAGAGGTGATTATAGGAACGGTTGGTGACGGTGGTATGTCACCTCGTACATGCCAGGTGTAAAATACACAGACTTACAACGGGATCAAAGATATCTGGAAGTCTATTCACCAGATTTGTGCCAAAAATAAAAAGGCCGATTATGGATAACCACCTTCCCCAAGTAATGCTACTATGGTAGGATAAGTTACTTTTTTAATTTTAAGTCAACAGAGTTAAATTTTTGCACACGGGACACCATAATATTCTTAATTTTAAATATTTTTAGTGCTGATTTAACACTTGTTAGGCGATGAAGTAAACATCTTGAGGGGAGGCATACAGGTTGCGTAAAAAATAAATAATATAATATATTATTATATTATTTATTTTTAAAGATATATACCTGATGTTTCATATACCGCAATGTAGAATATTTCTCAAAATCATTCATGGACGCATAGGGGACTACCAAAACAAATAAACAATATTGAAAGGAATTATCATGCAATATGTATCTCCTACGGTCTTTAACGGATTTACGGCTTTTTGTTTATTATTTATTATAACCTTATACTTTTGAATTGGTCTGATAGTTCTCTAAAGTTATCAAAAAAAAAAAAGCTACGACATTTTAAGCTTTTCATTGCCAACAAAATCACATGAAATAAAACTGTAAAATTACAATGACGTGGGGAACTAATAACAACGAAGAGCAAGCAAATCGCAGCGACAGTCTAGCATTCACTGAAAATAAGTCCATTGCGCTAAGTGGTCGGCATGACATACTCCCAGCTCGTTGTAGTCGCTTATACACATGACGTACAAAATCTGTAGCAGAAAATAGACGAAACGACGACCAGCTTTTAAAAAAATTGCTGAATTTTAAGCAATTTGTATGAAACAAATGCATTTTAAATAACTATAACATTTTTATATTTATTAATAAAATGATGTTTAATTTTTTTTGTATTTTTTTTTACAGAATAGGTGGCAAACGAGCATGCGGCTCACCTGATGTTAAGTGACTACCGCCGCCCATGAACAACCGCAACACCAGAGGAATGGCAGATGCGTTGCCGGCCTTTTAGAAAGGTGTAAGCTCTTTTCTTGAAGGTACCTAAGTCGTATCGGTCCAGAAAATTCGCTGGTGGTAATTGATTTCACAAGGAAATTGTGCGAGGGGGAAAACTACTTCTAAATTGCACAGTGATGGACCGCCAATCATCCAGATGGTATGGATGATAACGCGAGTTTTGTCGCGATGTGCGATGGTGCAATTGAGCGGCTGAAATTAGTCCGAACAATACCTCAGAGCACTCCCCGTGATAAATGGCGATTAAATACGCAAAGAGATGCAACATCTCTACGCAGTGCCTATAAAATATATCAACTGCCTTACAACCAAGTTATTAAATAACCTACCCATCCTAGAGTCTATATTAATCTAACACTTGCGTTCTGTGAGAGCTTGGTGCTTCCCCGGATGAGCTGACCCATTGATACTCTAATCGTAATATAGAATAAAGAAATAAGTAATATCTCGTATAATGAATGCATTTATCGATAAAAAGAATTAAAACAGTTTTGCCAAAAGAAGCACAACACAAGCAGGGGTAATGTTGATCGCCGCGAACGGGTAGTTGCCGTGGCTTGGCCGCTCACGGTGAAATATGAGTAACCCACATGACTGCCCCGAGGTTAAGAGCTGACCCGAGGAGAACACTCCAAGTGGGCTTGGTGAACCCATTTTGGGTGTGTGTTGGTGGGCTGCGGTGAGAGGGGTGTGTACCTACCACCACAGCTGAAGTGGAGTTGCGGGAAAAAAGAGTATTGATATGGCAATGTGCTACTCACCTTACCGTCCGTGGCTCTGCCTGTGCCACGTCGTTAATTAGGTAGCGGTAGGGCCACGGGGGAGAGAAGTGACAGAGTTGCGAGGCGCTGCTATCATTACCTTCCGTGGCCGAAACTTAGTTCGTAGCGGAGCCATAGACCAGATCGGCTGCTAGTGTTTCCGAGTACTGGCTCTGTGCAGTTGTTTTCCTGGCACCGTGACCGCTATATATCGGTATGGGGGATAACGACGTTTGTATTCTGGTATGCCTAACCTTAGAAAGAGAAGACGGAAAAGAAATTCCTCCCCCAAGCAGAGGTAGCCGTGAAGCGGACTGTTGGGGTCTCGAATATGTGCAAAAGCTTTCCCGTGGCTCTGCCAATATTCGGCGAAGCTGAAACACCATGAGTTTTTAGTCGGTGCGAATCCGACATAACAAGTCCATGGCCCACCGTACTATCTACCATAAGGCAAGTATGCGTATGTATTTCCCTATGTAAAAGGGGGGTAATGTCAGTTCTGATACTAACAATTATATAATAATGAATGTTAAACTTAACGGAATTAATATAAAATAGGTAAGTATTTTAAATAAAAGTTGACTTATACTATTTATACAGCATTAATTTAAACAATATTATCACTTTAATAAAAAATAATTAAAAACTTAAATCATCGCACAGTACTACTCCCCTCGGTACATGGCCAAGAACGCTGACCTTGTTTCTTCGTTGAACGGCCATACTTAATCTTTAAGCAAGAAAACAACCAGCCCTCTTAACATCAGCGTCGCATCCACGTCGTGAATACAGTTTCAACAAATAGCACAACTATGTAGTTACACATACACTAATTGTTGCGGTAGATTATGAAGAAGAGAAATTCTAAAGTTCTTTTTGTAAGAGTATAAATAACAGAGTATAATGCTAAAGGAGAAGGTAATGAAGTGTCATAGATTGAGAAAACTTATAATTTTTGACAGGTGTTCGATTTCAACATCTCTGTTATATTGGATTTGGGCAAAATCACGCTAATTATTTTAAAATGGAGAAAATCGTACATTTAATATTCATAACCAATTTTAAAACAAATTGGTAATTATTAATAAAAATTTAAAGTTAAATTCAATGAACTAAAAAGAAATTAGTAATTTCACATTCTGAATTTTGTTCTAACACATCGTACGGTGTAGTAAGAATTAAAGATCCAACTTCAGAATGTAAAATTATTTTAATTCTTTTTAGTTCTTGCAGTTTTTATTAAAAGTTAAATTGTTTGGTCCTTTTAAGTGAACCATAGAATATAACAAGTTCAAGTAACAACTAAAATGTCGTCTAAATAATTACACTAAATATTTCATTCCCTTTTGTCAATTTTATGACCGGAATCTTTTCTCCAAATCTATACAATTAAACAAAATTGAAGTGTCTTTTTGTATTGTGAAATTAACAGTTTTTTTTGAAGTGAAAACTTTTTTAACGGCGTTGTGTATTTTTTTTGTAATGGTTAAAAAATGTTAAACTCGCGTCAGGTCACGTGTCCTGATCGAAAATTCGTAAGACGGACGGAGAGTAGACAGCCGGCGCGGCGTAGGAGAGGAAGTAAGTTAGGTTTAATTAATTTTCATTTATTAATTAATATAATTTTATTATGAAGATTAGGTTTCGATCGAGTCTACTGTACTGCTTGACGAAATTATTAATATAGATACATATGTACTTACACATTATAGATGTAATATGTTTATACTTTATAGCATTAACCTATATTTTCATAACATCACAATAAGCACATGTGCGGTGTAGGTTTACCAAACAAATAATTTCGAATGAAAATAAATGAAATAAGATAATATTAAATAATCTCCGCCATTCCAAAATATCAAAAATACACAACGTTAATATTCAAGTTTTCACTTCTGCCGGCACTCCCGGAGTGCAACCTGTCTTTTTTTTTTACTTAATTCATATGAAATTGTATACGGTATTTTACAACAATAAAACGATTTTTAAAATTTTTGTTCCTCTGTCTCTCTGTCTGTTTGTACTAGCTAATCTCCAAAGTGGCTGGACCGATTTTGACGGGACTTTCACTGGCAGATATCCGATATTATAAGGAGTAACTAAGGCTACATTTGTTATAAAAATCTAGGTTCCGCTCAAAAAAAATAAAACCCATAAAATTCAATCGTAATAAATTCCACGCAAGCAAAGTCGCGGGGAACAGCAAGTTTAGAAAATATAATATATTCAATAAAAAAGAATCATAAAAATCAGTTCACAATTGATACGAGTATGAATATATCGCGTAGCAGAAATATTACGAAAAAAAGAGTCGAAATAAGATTCCATAAATTTTGTGTCCAGTAGGCAAAAAAGTAAGGAATCAAAATGCTGAATAATGAACATAATTACAGCAAATCTCGATATTAATAACGTTTGCAAGACCAAATTTAATGACGTAATATTGCTAAACGATGTCATTTGCTCACTCCATAGAGATAATAAGGATTTTACGAAATGTTATCGATAATTGCCATCTGATACTTTCTTTGATTCGGCTGATTACGTAGGAACTTGGTCATTTGCATAACTCTCTCATTTTGTGCCAAATTAACAATCGTTTGGAAGTAGTTCGGGCAATCAACTCGAAATTGCCTGTTCTCATTCCAAATTCCTATGCTGTGATTTGTTTGCATTTTATGATTACATAAAATGTGCTTGGATAAAATTAATTTATCTCCGTCGTATAAAATCATGTTATACTCATACATATTTATTTAATTTCTAAATTCTAAGCACATTCAAAATAAACTTGTGAGATTCGAAGGCTTTAAAATGATATGAATACTCAGATGACGTAAAAAAATTTACTTTATCTGAGTATGAATAATAAAATTTAAAAATACTTTTGTCATGTTTATGGTTTATATATTAATTTTGTTGAATAACCTCCAGACAAACAGATGAACGGCTGGCTGTAAAAATATTGTATGAAATATTTCAAAAGATAATAAACGACCTGAACGAATGATTTTTTTACATTATAATCATAACGTCAATATAAAATATAATAGAACAGAATAATTTCTTATTCAATATTGATTATAAGTAATTCTTACTGAAAGTCATTTTTTACTTTACCACTGGTTCGAAATAAATTCAAAAAATTCCTCTGTCCTGGGAAGAATCAGCAAGAAACCCAGCGGGACTTTTTTTAAATAATTTTTATAATATAAATGATTACAAACTATTTACAAAATTTATTTTAGAAACAGTTTGGGAGCGACCACCTCATTCCCAGGGGTTGTTATCAATCTTGTATTCATTTATATTATTATAACCCTTTTCATACAGCTTTTTTTAAATTAAATATCCAAACTTGGTAATAGAGATACCTTGTACATATAATTTCTGGAACTTTGTTGTAATAGCGTATACATTTCCCCAAGAATGAATTACTGACTCTGTGGAGTCGAGAAACCAGTATCACTAGCTTGTGTCTGTTCCTAATGTTTACAGAGTGTATATCACTTCTTTTACTAAAATTTACATTGTTTTTGTGAACATACATAAAATTTTCGTAAATATACTGAGAGGCCAAAGTTAATATATTTATTTCTATAAAATTTTCTCTAAGAGACTCTCTCGGTTTAAGGTTGTAAATAGCTCTTATGACCTTCTTCTGCAAAACAAAAATAGTTTCTGAATCAGCCGCATTTCCCCATAGCAAAATCCCATAAGACATTATGCTATGGAAATAACTGAAATTAACTAATCTAGCTGTCTTGACACTAGTGAAATTTCTAATCTTTTTACAGCGTAAGCTGCAGAGGTTAGTCTTCCTGCTAGTTTGGATATATGGAGGCCCACTGAAGCTTTGCATGACAGTGATACCAAGAAAAACAGAGAATTCAACAGGGCTCAGTTCTTCTTTTATCTTTAGATTTCACAAATATAATCAGTAGTATAGGACAGTGACATCTGACAACCATTTTAATAATTTTAGCTTTTAAATCTATGATCTTTTGTTTAGTAATTTCAGTATCTAAGATGCAAAACTTTATTCACATTTTATTACTAGCTGTACCCCGCGATTTGCTCGCGTGTAATTTAGGCTTTTAATTTTTTTGCGCGGAACCCTAACTATTTTTCTGAAATAAAATTAGCCTAAGTTACTCCTCATGACATCAGATATCTGCCAGTGAAAGTCCTATCAAAATCGGTCCATCCGCACCGGAGATTAGCCGAAATAAACAGGCAGACAGACACGTAGACAAACAAAAATTTTCAAAATTGTATTTTTAATATATAAGTACCGTATATACTTTCATATGCATTTAATAAAAAGCTGTAATTTTGACATTACAAACAGACACTTCAATTTTATTTATTTGTATAGATTATTGTATTAAATTTGTCAATATCATTTATGGGCTAGTACCGCAAAATGCTATCTAACAGCGTCACACTCAGTAGAGAGACGTGCTAAGAAGCATATTAGTTACCTTGATTTAGTTGAAAGTAATCTTGCCATCTATCCGGATAACGATGATAATCCTGTTAAAGATGAAGCACAGGAGCAAAGTAGCCAGCCTCTCGGTATTCTATAGGATGCATTTTAGACAGTGTTCGCAGGAATTTAATAACGGCATTTCGCCCTCTTTGTTGTTGATATTACTAGCATATGAACCAAACTGATTCTTGTTGTTGCTTTGCTGTTAAAAGACGAAGCATCTTTCGTTATGCTTACAGCAAAGGCGAGAAATAATTTGCCGGCTTTGTTTTTCGATTCAGCTGCGGAGTGTAGGGAGAGCGGCGCCTCGCTATACCGACACTCCTCTCCCCCCGCAGCTCCACCACCACTGCATCAAATGTGCGGCCCCGTCAGAGTCGCGGAGGATAGAGCGAGTGGCACATTGCCATACCAACACTCCTCTTCCTCCGCAACTCCCTCTCGCCGCAGCCTACCAACACACATCTGAAGTGGACTCGCCAAGCTCACAAGGAGTGGCCATCTCGGGCCGGCCCTACACCACGGGCCATCCAAGTGGGTTCCTCTTGTTCACCGTGGGTGACCAAGCCGCGGCTACTAAGCTCACCCGCTAAGACAAGGCGAGGTCCTATTCGGGGGGAATCGAATACCTGTCCTAAACCTAATATATTATACCCTCATTTTGCTGGTAACAAGAAATTTTACGGACCCCTTAATTCAATACTACTCTAGTTCTAGCAGTAGTTATAGTTGAGAAGAGATAAACATATCCATAGTTCACAGTAGCGACTTATCATCAAATGTTTTCTGACTTTATTTATTAACCTTAAAATTAAAATAAAATCACGGTCACTATCCCTCTAAATTACAAAATAGTACCTTTTCTTAGTTTAAAATTTCTTGTAAAATAAAATTCAACGCTGTTAAAACGCTAGGCAGCGTTTCAAAATGGAACTCTTGCACCTGCTAAAGGGATTTTATTACGGACAGCTTTATTTTCGCTTCTAAACAACCTCTATATCTTTACCAAAAGGTTCAAAATATTCCAATCTAACGGCAAGTTTCGCTTTATTTCGTAGCGCAACTCATGCATAGTGAACACAGATTTCAAGTACACATTTCGCGGTTTATACGACTGGATGCACTGCAAGACTGTGTGCAGCTGCACCTGAAATAATTTAAGTTTTATAATATTAGTTGCGCTCTGAACGACCTATAACCAGAACGTTTAAATGCAGTCATAAAAACATATTAAATTAGATTTTATTTTGCACCAAAGAACACTACTTTCTTTAAAAACGAAGTAGATTTATTAACAAATACCAAAAAAAAACAAAATTATAACGAGGTTCATTGGAAATTCCAAAACAACTTGCATTTCAACGTGAATCGGTGTCGTTCTGAGCTTGCAAGTGACATCAAAAGAATTTAATATAATACACTTGGTTTTTAAACAAACGCTTTTCTCGTCTAGTTAAAGACTTTGTTTCGTACATAGTAGAAGTACATACCGGCGTACATAATAGTAAATAAACGTACCTAAGTTGCTTAAACAAAGTTAATCTATTGAATAAAAACTTTTACAACATAGAGAGCTAGGAGAGCGGCGCTGTACAGCTGCGTCCAGTTCCAGTGCACGTAGATTGGCAGGCGTGGGATTAACCTCAGCAGCTGCAACAGCATGGTCCTCTTCAGCACCTTGAATTTGTGGATTAGTATGGGAGTGCCTTCCTTCGATATGTGAATAAATTGATATATTTTCTAATACTGCAGGATCGAGTAGCACTGAAGAGCTTTCAAGATTTTCTATATTATTTAGCAGTGCCTCAGACTTTAACGACATAGTGTTGGTACTCTGATCTGCACTGGCGAACTTAGGTTTTTTGTATCTTGACCCTAAAGAGGAACTCTGCCCATTCTTTTTTCTCTTTCTACTGTCAAAAATACTCTCATCACTAGATTCTGCCGATATCGAATTTGTATCATCTTCGTTGTCATCGCTATCACATACGTCCGTGACCTCGCAAAAGCCTTTGGTTCAATCGTCAGAATGACAGCTGCTACTTACACTGCTTTCAGAGTTGCGTTTACCATGTGATCTCGTTGCGTTAACCTTGGAACGTTTCTTTAGTTGTTTCTTTTCACGTTGCTTTGTGTGCTCAATAACAGTGCTAGTGCTGTCTGTATTATCATCATATCCTGGATCATAGTCGTTATCGGAGCCATACTCTCCATCATCACTAAATGGGTCTGGTGTAGATGGCCTTGATAAAGAATCATATTGAAACAACTTCATGGAAGCATTATTACTAATTTGGCGTGATTTTTCCACCTACAACAAAAAACATAGCTATAATCTTATTCAGGACATAAAATTAGAACATATGAGTACATTTGAGATTTTTTTCAGAAAAGAACTAAAAATATAACTTACGAAATGAGTTTTCCTTGATATCCCACTTGGTCCAGCTTCACATTTTTCTTTACAACCTACTTTAATTACTTTTTTCTTAGATGGCTTCTTCTGACCTCTTTTTCTATTTCCCATCCATAAACTTCAAAAAATTGCAGCATATATACTATAATGCACTCATAACAACTATCACCATTTCCTATAAAATTATAGAAAAACAAAATATAAGTTCCGATTACTTTCTCAAATGCATGGCCTGCGAGGGTTTTGTAGCGAAAAACGTGGTTCACTGTACCGGTGCGCAAGCAGACTGGCAGTATGGCGGCTCTAACCAAAAACGACGTTTGACGACGTTGTTCATGTGTGTGTAGGTACCTATCAATGTGTGTGTGACTTATATTCAAGTAAGAAAAAAACTTATGTATTGTAGAGCTAGAACTTTGAAAATTTGACACGATGCGGCGCAATGACGTAGCTACCTAAAGATTATACAGAGATTTGACGTTGCTAGCCGTTGTGCTTGGAAATTAAAATTTTCTTAGAACGTGATTAGACTATGTGCGTCATCGCGAAGACATCAGATTGGACGTTCTGTAACGTTGTTAGAACGAATGTGTCAAGCTAATAAAGCTAAAGCTAAAACTTAAATATTTAAAGGTTCATCTACATGTTGACATAACGTATTATAATATCCCTTCTGTATTATAATTCGCAGACATTCTTTAGTGATACTCGATCCTTTCATGTCTGGCTCCGTTTATTATATTGAAGGTAATTTCAGATTAGCATACTTTTACAAATATGTCAAGAAGCAATTTCCTTTCAACAAATTTAAATGATAATAGGGCCGTACATAGCATGTCCTCAACAAGACGATCGCATGGTAACTTAGTCATGTGGTGGTAAGAGAGAGAGAGAGAGAGAGAGAGAGAGAGAGAGAGAGAGAGGCGAGAAAATCCGTTACTCCCCTTCCCCCCATGTGTGCGAAAAATCTCATAACGTCCAATAGACGTTGACCAGCCCGTTTATAATTTTCTCGAATATCACGATGTTTTAGGTCTGACATATATGTCATAATATATCCTCATCATTATTACATCCCTTCAAAAGTTCGCCGCTGAATATAAGCCTTCCCCAAGAAATGCCACAAAGCACGGTCCTGAGCCACTTGCATGCAAGGAAGTCAGATGCAGGTGGAAGTTCCTTCGTTGAAAGTCGTGCACATAAGTTAAACCTTTTTTGTTCGGGTATTATGATCGAATTTTATTTTTTTAATTAAAATTAAAATGAGACAACGCTCCGCGGCGCAATAACTTAGAATTAAGGTGTGCCTAGAATCGCGGGTTCGAATCCCTTAGGAACAGTTTGAAGACTGGAAGCTCAGTGGGGTCATTTAAAATAATCTATGAATGGTTTATTCCGCTGGTACTGATAAGTGTTCGGGGCAAATTTGCCTTTACTATTATTATAAGCGTTTTCCACTAGCTTTTTTTTATAGGATAAGGGTGACAAACGAGCACACAGTCCACCTGATGGTAAGTGGTTGCTGCGGCCCATAGACATCTACATCTATCCTCTATTACAAATCAAAATGTAGATGCGTTGTCACCCGTGAGGACTAAGATGGAATGCCTCATTTCCAGTAAAAAGGGCCTCCGGCCACCTGCACTCACCAAGCGAAACGCAGAGGTAAACCTCTACTTCACGCTGGTTTTCTGTGAGGTCGTGGTACCACCCCGGTTCGAGCCGGCCCATCCGTGCGACAGCAAAAGCTGCCGCGTGGCTCTACCACTGTTAAATTTATATTATATGTTAAAGTTAATATTTATAACTTTTTGCAAGGATATACCACACATTCAGCCATGGTATATGGTAGGTGACAGTAAGCTAAGCAGCATGTATTAGAAATTTAAAAAAAGAAAATATCTTGTTAGTTTTAGAGCAATGTATTAAGCTCTACTTCATTGCCTTCTAGGCAACGAAATAAGCCCAATACCCACGAGATATTTAAAGAGTGTAACTTAGTATTTTTTAAAACTACAAAACTTTTCAACCAATGCACTTTGATGCGGTTCTGACTACCATTAAAACGATTTAAAAGTAAGATTGCATGCCTATTTGTGTAAGAAAAGTAAATAACTGTTGTCATATTGTAACTTGGATAGAAAAAAGAGACATGAACGCACTAACGTATAGTTAGTTGTAAAAAGGTCTACGGTTCTATACACTCACTATACAAAAAACACCCGCATTAAGCTGTTATATCACGCTTGTATTTAATGAGGGTGTAGTCCTTCTCCTGTCGAGCCGACCCTGCAATATTAATACAGGTCCAGCATAACTCAACCACGTACCAATGTGGGATTTTTGTAAAATTGAAAGGATATGTGTGAGGGAATATGTTAATTTAAAACTGTATGCCCTTCAAATCTCACTAACTCCTTAGAGTGAATGCTATTCGATTTAGTTTTATTGTTCAACCTCGCACTAAATTACGGTCATAAAACTTTATAGTGGGCACAAAGGGGTATTAAACGTTAAGTGTTCTCCTTTTTACAATCATTTCTTTACACGCCCTTATCATTCTATATAATCCGGATCATTGGGACTTCGTTATCTTAGTTCATAGTAGATATTTCACTGATTAGCTCATTGAATTTATATCCTCGGAGAAGTTTTCTTATTTAGTTATAAATAGTGACTCAATGCGTATCATAGTAATATGTTAAGATATGAAATTAAGTACATTCATTTCTTTCAGATTTCCTTTAACAAATGTTATTCGATTTGTAAATCTACTACCGTTTCGGAACGAGGTTCCACTGACTGGAGAATAAATGGCGAAAGAAAATCTCTTTTTTGTCATTTTTAACTTTAACATTACAATAGCATAGTATATACAGAACCTTAATAACAGATAATCGGTAACTGAAGCTCCAAACAATCATCGTCTGTTCTCAAGTATGACGAAGGTCGTAACCATTGCTTTCGCAATGATATTGAAATTATTTTCTTTCTTGGCCGTGTGGCAGAGTAAAATAATCCATCATCTCGAAATACGTCATGTTCTTAGATGCGACTATGGGAGAAAGTTACGTTTCGTTAATGTCATATTACGTTAAACATCTTGACCGGACACGAGAAGCAGTGCAAATATGTTTGGTACTAAAATAGGTCAAATAATGAAAAAAAGAAATAGTAAAATCTACTTTAAAAACTAGAAAGAATAAACAAAAGAAAAGAATCATTTTTTTTCTTGTGTTTATTAGTTTCTGAAGTCGTTGCTTAAACTATACTAAAACTAAGTGTATCAATTAAATAAAGCCCCTACTTCAAAACCTGGAAGATATTTAAATTACTTGGAAATGACTATATATGAAGCTTTTTGAAATCTATTATTCTTTTTTTTTCTATATTTTAATTATTCTACACAATAATAGAGTAAATGTGTAAATTGTAAGGAAAAGGTTTCGAAATAATGTGCTAAGAGTAAATAGAATTTCGGTTTGTGTTCCTTTTAATCCTAAAAGAAAATTTAACAAGTGGTTTCTATACGCTTTAAAGTAAATTAACGGACAAAACTGTGGGAAAGGGATTAAGTCACACGATTCCTTTTTTTTTTCTTTCGTTTGCACTTTCGTTGCGACGAGTTATGTCGTAGCTTAGAATAATAACACCTAGAACGATAGTTCTCTACAAAGCAGACGTTCAAACGTGAGGCAAGAATAAATTTATGTTTGCGTAAGCAAGTTGTGTTTATGCTAGACGAAACGCACACAAGTGAAAAAACAATGTTCCCAATACATTAAATTTTTCCCCAAAAGTAGGAAAGTTAAAACTATATTAAACTAACAGTTACGACGTAACGTATTACTGATACAAATGTGAAAATAAGTTATTCTGTTATCGAAGTGTAGTCCGCCAAATTCAAAACATTCTTGAATAGGGTATTTGCCTGTCTAGCCAAGCACTTTTATGAGCCATCGAAATGTGATTGTAGCATATTTTTCTTTGTAACTGAATACGACGTTATAATTATGACTGAGACGTTATAATTATGACTAATGCAAGTTCAATATACACACCCGCCCGATGCCCGACACACGACTGTTCGACGAACGATTGGTGAATTCAGTATGCATTATTCAGTTTGATTTAACTAATTTGTTTTTAATAATCGTCGAATAATGGTGCATTGCGCCTCACTGCATGCATAACGTAAGCTACAATACGAAAAACATAAGAACATTTTAATTTTGGCAGGTTTTACACAAAAGATGCATTCCAGCTTAAAGTTATTGAGAAAACTTTATAAAAAAAACACAAATGAATATTAAAATCATTTATATCAGTAGCCTTGTAACTGAAACTGTTTCCTGAACAACTGCCGCTTTGATGATACGAATCGTAAAGAAAACTTTTGACTTCTTTTTCGAAAATATTACCTGAATTTTCTTTTAGATAACGTCTCAGATCAGTTTCAGCAACACTACAAATAGAATAAACTTCTTTTGAGGCGTAAACCAAACCACCTTTATCCCTCATACATACCGATTTATGGAACCAAAGTTTATCTTTTGCAAGCATGTTATCAATGCAATATTTACATTTTACTCGGGTTGTGAGATGTCTTTCCAGCTATATAGCCAACAATGTGGTTTCTGCAGTTAGGATCATCGTTACCCCCGTGTAATTTCAAATCCGACATCATTTGGAATCGGTGTTTTCAATAAGTGTTGAGTCAATTTTTTATCTTCATCATTAAATCTTTCGGAAAATGAAGTATTATTATTATAAGTATTTAATTCCTATTGACGTGTTTTATTTTTAATAACACGACAAAAAGTGGGAGATTTTTTCTACCACTGACAACATTTCCATATAGGCATATTACAATGTCATGTGTCAGTTTTTAAAAATTCATTTTTATTTTTGATGAATGTTTTACGTAAAAATATAAGTTCAAAAGTATTACTTACACGTGAAATGTAATGTTATTATGTTTCTTGTGTTTCTCTGATGTGCTGTGACATCCGTTCACTGCACAAACCGTCATTTTTAATTAAAATTTCGGGAACTGTTGTCAACACGACACGACCTTGAGCACTAACGGGCCGAGTATTGAGCTAAGCCATACTGGCTTAGTTTGAGTTGCCTCGCATTACGGACGCGGACTCGGCTTCTAGGTGTTATTATTCTAAGTGTCGTAGACTTAAAAAAACTTAATTTTTCGTCATTATTTCAATTTTATTCTCTTGGATAAAACAGTTACGCATATGATAATAATACAAGGCAGTTAATTTACACTAGGAGTACAACGAGTACCCCACACAAATTAGCACAATTATTATACTTTTGTATCATACCATTGCGTAATTATTAAAACAAATGTAGGAATATTCTACTGATTAATGCATTAACTATGTGATTGGCCGCCGTAAACAAAATTCGGTCTGGAGTTTTTTAAATAATTATCAGAATGAATACAAACATCAGAGTTTAAAGTTATATTCGTATTGCATGATTAAAGAAACATTTTATAAAGTTAAGTCATCGTTTGTTCATTCATTACAACCTCTCAAATTCTGAAGGTTAAACGTATCTACCCATGATTTTGCAGAGAACTTAAGCACGTTCGTAAACCTGATTTTTAATTATTTTTAGTTAAGTTTGTTAATGTAATTTTAACAAATTTACTTTAAAATAATAATCTGAATTTTACTAATATATTTTATATCTTTTCAGCGTGACATCATGTTAAAGATTCGACTCTTACGGAATCAGAGTATTTTCAATCTGTATTTATTAACGACGAGGGACACATCCCAAGCTGACAGAAAATCTTGCTAACTGAAATTGGGCCGATTTAATTTAAACAACAAAGGCTTTGTTAGTATGAACATACATACATAAATAAATATATTACTTTTCAATTTACAGTTAATCCCAAGAAAGTAAGTTTTTGGGACAATGTTTTTACTTATGTTTAGACAGTAAACATATAATTTTGTATTAATATTAACCCATATAAATATAAATTTATTATAAACTAGCTGTGCCCCGCGGTTTCACCCGCGTCGTCACGTGTCCGACGTGCGCGACATGACCTTGTTCAAGCATTTTATAACGGCTAGGTTTTAAGTGTCGTTGCGCGCCCAGCTAAGTATTGAATTATTTTAATTTTACATTATCTCTTAAACTATGCGTCCAAATAACATGGTATAAAGAACAAAGTTTATCTTCATAAAATTGTCTTGATGATGAAGTAATTTTCGTTCGTAAGGATAAATAGGCCATGCCTAATAATAACGCTCATAAATCACTTTAAATTTTCAACATTTTTTGTCACAAAATACCAAATTATGGCTTATGTATAAGAAATAGACATATGGTATCGCGGACTTTTTTTAGACGAAGTAAAGTTCTATATTTTTTAGAACATTGTATTTACGTATCCCTAACGATAGCACCAGCGTACGCGGATAAATCATTTCGGGAGTGCTTGTTCGTCTGACTTGCTTAAAAAATATCCGTATTTAAGGCTAGCTGAGTAATATAGCTTAATGCTAAATAGCCTTTACTATTCCACATGAATTTGGCTATAATATACAAAAATAATTTTTCAAAACGGACAGGAAGTTCCAGAGATTAGCGCGTTTAAACAAACAAAAAAACTCTTCCGCTTTATTATATTAAGGGGCGTATTACAAAAAAACGCGAAATTACAAGGTTTCCTCGTTGAAATTTTATGTTTATCGTTCATTGCTTGAAATAACAATTGCTTGGTAAAAATAGTTCGTTTTCTTTCCTCAAATAAACTCGGAATGGATTTTAGATAACTTATTTATTTAATCAGTAATAATCATTCTCCCAAAGCATGTTTAGGCAAAAACTCTCGAAGACATGATTTGGGAGCTCTAATTTGTAGATTCTATTGAATATCGACCATCAAAAAAAATATTTTTATCTCCCAAATATCCTACACTTTAATAATAATGGAATACATTTTCGTTATATGCTTTTCACGCTAGGAAAAAAAATCGACCTAATTCAAAAAACGACCAAAAAAGCTTCGATACAAGCCCCTATATTTCCGAAGTTCTACATCATTTAGAAGTAAAATTTATACCAAAATAATCATCAACATTTGCTTACACTATGCTATTATTTTTACTTTTTAAATCGTTACTATTATATTTTAATTAATTAAATAAAAGTACTATATATTTCACAGTGCCGGCCATCTGCGATCATTAACGCGCGAGCGCTTGCCGAGGGTGGACCTGCGTCAGTTTATTTCGGGCGCTGCATCGTTTCGATACTACCGTAGTATGCGTCGATTGCTATCGTAGTGTGCGTCGATTACCTGCATACTAGAAAATCGTCAACTACGACCGCAATTTTTGATCGATCGGTTTAAAACTATTTTATATAGTTATAATTTAGATTACGTCTCTTCAAAAATGTGGTCTATTATAGATAGACATTGACTTAGATCATTGTTATTTGAGGGCTTCACCTAATGGTTTATACAGCAACGGTCTTATTGAAGTTAAATGTCCTATTTCAGCTTTCGGAATCGATTTTGATACGGCCTTTCGACAAAAAAAAATTTAAAGGTTATAAATTCAGTGATTCAAGTGTAACATTAAATCAAAATAATGACTGGTTTTACCAAATCGAAGTCCAGCTTCATTTAGCAAATAAAAATGTCTTAATACTTGCCATAATATGTATTGGCCCAGATTAATGCATTAAAAGTACTAAAAATTTACAAATACGACCAATTTTAGATTTTCAATATGTTACCCAAGTTACAAGCTTTTTATGAAAAGTGTGTACTGCCTAAAATTATCGAATCGAGAAAAGTTCGGTCAATGCCGTCGCAGCAAATATTTTTCTTATAAAAAATATAGTAATTGACTGTAAGTACCGATTAAAAAATATTAGTTACATTTGGTTGTTATATTTATTAAAACAGGTTGCAACCGTTTATTCATTTATACCACTATTCTACCGGTAGTAGACATAATCGATTATTAACATTCGATTACAGCGTAACAATTAAAATATTTATATGTACTTATTTTGACACTAAATTTCATAAATAATGAATAATATATCAAAATGGTATATAATAATAAATAATAAATTATATAATTATATAATAATAAATTAATAAGATAACATTAAAATGACACACCAAAAAATATTCCATCCACTGAAGTCCATCCTAAGAAAACTTTGTATTATGGAAGATCAAGATCGTTTAGTCGCCATACTCACAGTATTATAGTGCGAGCGAGTGAATAGATACAAAAGAAAGTATCGGTCGCGTAACTTGCCGCTCGCTCGGTGCGTAAAATACCTAAATTTGCGAAACGCCGAAATGTAAGAGGGCTCTTAAAGAATTTTTCAAATCGGACTGGTAGTTCCAGATATTAGCGCGTTTAAGCAAACAAAAAAAAAACAACGAAACTCTTCCGCTTTATTATATTAGTATAGATATTAATATCGACTCAAGTTAATATTAATACAAACTATGTTACGTCAATGGTGGGAAGTTTTCTTTACTAGCCTAGTCGCTAATAGTGCGAGACGTTTGGTACCTTTAGGCGTGATGATTAAGTTACGAGGGTGGATTGAAAAGTACTCGGCCTAACACAGATCCATTCAATTCTAAAAATCAAATCTACGCACATTATTTAGTTCAGTTCAGACTAGTTCATTGTGTGAAGTTCGAAACGTGTGCAATAATTAGTTGTGATTTTATAAATTTATTAACAAAGTAATCGGACATAATTTCCGTGAATGGAGCAAATTGAGCAGCGTGCCGTCATTAAGTACCTCCATAAGAAGGGGCTATCATCAAAAGCCATCCATGATGACATGGTCAGTACATTAGGCGATTGTGCTCTGTCATATTCATGCGTCAAAAAATGGATAGCAGAATTTAAGCGTGGTAGAGAGAGTGTGAAAAATGAACCCCGCTCTGGAAGGCCTTCGACGTCAACTACTGACGAAAATATTAAAAAAGTACTTGATTTAATAATGGGAGACCGCAGATTAAAAATTAGAGAGATAGCTGAGATTATAGGCATCTCTTATGAACGAACTCAAAACATCATTGTCAACGAGTTGGGTTTCCACAAGGTGTCTGCGAGGTGGGTTCCGCGACTGCTTTCAGTTGAACAAAAAAGGACGCGATTGACTATTTCACGCGACTGTTTCGAGTTATTTGAAGCCGATGCAGATGATTTTTTGAATCGTTTTGTTACTATAAACGAAACATGGGTTCATTACTATACACCGGAAACAAAACAACAATCAAAACAGTGGAGAAGACCTGGTTCACCACCCCCTAAAAAGGCTAAGTCGATTTTGTCGGCAAATAAGGTGATGGCTTCAGTATTCTGGGACTCGAAAGGTGTGATTATGATTGATTATCTTGAAAGGGGTCAGACTATAAGCTCTGATTACTACTGCACCTTACTACGTCGTTTACGAGAGGAAATAAAAGAAAAACGTCGGGGAATGCTCAGAAGAAAAGTCCTGTTTCATCAAGATAACGCCCGTGTTCACACGTCAGTACAGTCAATGGCTGAAATTCACAACTGTGGCTTTGAACTGTTACCGCATCCGCCGTATTCACCTGATCTGGCACCATCAGACTTCTTTCTGTTCCCTAACCTAAAAAAGCACTTGGGAGGTCAAAGATTTTCGACAAACGACGAGGTCAAAGCAGCTGTAGACGCATATTTTGACTCTAAGGAAGAATCATTTTTTTTCAACGGTCTAAATGCTTGGAAGGGGAGGTGGCAAAAGTGTATTGAACTTGATGGTGATTATGTAGAAAAATAAAAATATAACTGATTTAGTATGTATGTTTTTATTTTCTTGGTTAGGCCGAGTACTTTTCAATCCACCCTCGTATATACCATATTGGAAAAGGGTCCATGTCCAGCAATGGACTTTACCAGGCTGATTAAAATGAAGATTAAATAAGGAAAAGGAAAAAAATAGTGTAACGGGTTGAACAGCAGCTAACTGTCATTAAGTCCGTCCTTTATAAACGTTGTGGTAAAAAAATAAATTATGAAAGATTTTGCATAGAATAAAGGTAACAAAAGTACAAACCTGATGATATTGGATCTTGTGACCCATAAACATCTACATTAATTTATTCTGTTTTTAATCTTTTTAGGGAAAACATTAGGATTTTTACATGTATCGTGAAGGTAGTTAACAAACAAATTGCTCAAGGACTCCAGACCGGACTGGACCACATTTGTAAGCCGAAATAAAATAATTGTTCCGTGCGAGATTCGAATACGCGGCCCTCAGCACGCAAATCAATGTTACTGCGACACGAAGCTGATCTTCGATAAGGAATGAAAATTCAAAAGCGTTGTCGCCTCTGGAGACTAAGATGTAATGTCTCGTAACCATTAAATATTAAAAGAAATAATTTAAAATACATCTTTAGTAAACCCGACGTAGACGTAATCTTTAATTAAAGGCCGTTTAAGGAAATTTAAGATCCCCCAGCGAGCTATTTAGAAGCCTATGCTCGCAATTAATCTCAGTGAATAAAATCATTGTGAAATGAAGACATTCGTGGTAGAACCAGATAACCAACATAGCCCATAGGTTCAGTAAGCTGAAGTGGTAACGAACCGGCGGCTCGAAGAATGGATAAACGATGGGGCTCTCGAGTGGCAGCCTCGTAACGATAAGCGAAGTGTAGGACGGCCCATCTCTAGTTGGATTGAGGAACTGGTACGAGTTGCAGGAAGTCGATGGGTGCAGATGGATCAAAACCGCACTTTGTGGCATACTTTGGGAGAGGCCTATGTTCGGGGTGGACTTGTAAATATCTGTAGTGGTAATAAATGGTAAAGTTCTTTTTATTAATGAAGATAAAAAAGAAAGTGTTAATTTATTTAAAAATTATTATTTCATTAATATCGAAAATCAAAACTGCTGTGACATGTTCGGAACAATAAACGTTAAATTTACATTTTTTGCATCACGTCGTTGGATGGAGCTCACGATACTGTAATGTTAACACAGAGTATTGAATTGTAACGTTGCTTTATATGGCCATTAACTTTTTAAAATTATGCAATAACATATTTCCAAGTTGCTAGGATTTGTTGTTATGGCCATGTATTAAATAAAAGTAAGAATCGATTCGAGTTCGCTTCTCACGTTAATAAAATTAACGGTAGAATCAAACTTCAGTCCACCTGATTGTCAGAAGCCGCTGCACCTTATTGAATGCAAACTGCAAATAACTTCAAACAAAAAATATAGATATATTTATCACTGCCGGTTTATTAAACAAAATTGGCATATTCTTAAAAGTATGTTGGTTTTATACTGAAAGTCACTTTAAATAAATTTGCCTTTAGTCAGGAAAACACAACGTTAGTTTGTGATAAAAGTAACCGTAAAGACTTTTAAGCTGATACAGTTTATGCTCGGATTTTTCCTAAATCCTCGAGGATTTTAGACAAATTATGTTTTCACGGTTCATGAATACGAACACTGGGATACGTAATTATGATGACGATATTTTTCAATTTCAGTAATGACTTGCGAATACAACAGTGCCCTATTTTATATCACCGTGTGTGGTCGAGGTGTTTGGCTAGTGGTGGTGGTGCAAAAGGGCTAAATCGACCGTAATTTGTTCCGTGGTTGTCGTCAGAGGTGATTATGGGAAGGGTTGGTGACGGTGGTATGTCACCTCGTACATGCCAGGTGTAAAATACACAGACTTACAACGGGATCAAAGACATCTGGAAGTCTATTCACCAGTTTTTGTGCCAATAATAAAAATGCGGAGTATGGATAAACGCCTTCCCCAAGTAATGCTACTATGGCAGATTTAGTTACTTTTTAATTTTAAGTCAATAGACTTACATTTTTGCATACGGTACACCCTGACATTCTTAATTGTAAATCTTTTTAGTGCTGATTTAACACTTGTTAGGCGATGATGTGAACATCTTGAGGGCATACAGGTTGCGTAAAAAACAAATAATATAATATATTAAAGATATATACTTGATGTTTCATATACCGCAATGTAGAATATTTCTCAAAATCATTCTTGGACGCATAGGGGACTACCAAAACAAATTAACAATATTGAAAGTAGTTATCAATTCAAATAAACATACGCACATGCAATGTGTATCTCCTACGGTTTTTAACGGATTTACGGCTTTTTGTTTATTTTTTATTATGACCTTATACATACTTTTGAATCGGTCTGATTGTTCTCTAAAGATATCCAAATAAAAAACTGTAACATTTTGAGCTTTTCATTGCCAATAAAATCACATGAAATAAAACTGTAAAATTACAATGACATGGGGAACTAATTACAGTGAAGAGCAAGCAAGTCGCAGCGACAGCTTAGCATTCACTGAAAAGAAGTCCTTTGCACTAAGTGGTCGGCATGACATACTCCCAGCTCGTTGTAGTCGCTTATACACATGACGTACAAAATCTGTAACAGAAAATAGACGAAACGACGACCTTTCAAAAAATTGCTGAATTTTAAGCAATTTGTTTTAAAAAAATGCATTTTAAATAACTATTACATTTTTATATTCATTCATGCCTAGTGTGGTGGTGCTAAGGATGGTAGTGCTGGGATTGACGGCGACGGGTATAGTGCGCGCGATTGAGGGAGGGTGGGAGTTGAGGGAGGGTGGGAGGTCCCCCTTAAAGCTGGGCAGGACACATCATTTTCTTTCTTTACGCGGAATCAAGCAAATTAATTTATAACAACCCCATTTTTTTGTATCGTCATTGCGTGCCTATACACCCTTTTCGTATCGAATGGAGTTTTTATTACATATTTCATAAATTTTGAACCATACAAATTGCAGATTTCCACTGTCATAATTCTTGTTTGGATAAATATTTTAAGAAATGCATTAGTCCTTAATGAAAGACTTTTGAGAAGTCTATTATCCAGCAGCGAAGCGACAGCCTATTGAAAATTATTAGATTTACGGTTTTTACTAGAAATTATATATTAAATATATAGGTTGTAGCACTCATTTAATGCTTCCGCCCGTCTTTGCAGGTACCATCGTCTTAAACATTATTACAATAGAACTGCTTGCCCTGCTGTGTCGGTCGGAAGGGTAAAGAAAGGCAGTATAATTACAGACTGTAAGGTTTCTTCTAGGAACCCAGCGGTGACAACGCATCTGTAGCAAACATTTTTGTTTGATGTTATCTGTTCTTGTCCAATGGACCGCAGTAACCCCTTACCATCGGGTGACTAAGTATTAATAAGTTCATTTGCCATTTGAATTTTATGAGAATTGAAAACATTACAATTATTTGTGGTAGAGCTATGCTGCAGCTAAGTAGTATAGTTGTAGCACGAATGGGTCGGCTCGACCGGGGAAGGACCACGCTCTCTCAGAATACCAGCGTAAAATGGCAGCTCGACACTGCTGTGTTTGGTATGGTGAGTGTAGAGAACCGGAGACCCATTTTACTGGAAAAGAGGCATTCCATCTTAGTCCTCACGGGTTACGACTCATCTGCAGTTTAATTGTATTATTGAGGATAAATGTAGATGTCTATGAGTCACAACAACCACTAACCATCAGGTGGACTGTGTGCTCGTTTGCCATTCTATCCTATAAAAAAACAACATATCATGCTATAACAAGCAGTATTGATATTTTTTCCTGGCAGTGATGTCTCTTAGACTTAGGTGTTAGTACGAACGATTCTTCTGGTGGACATAGGCCTTTTCCATTGTAGGGAAGATTTCTTTCAAGCGTCACGTTGGATTCACGATTGCAGCACCAGAAGTCTTACATCTTTAATGCTAATTCGGTCGTTAGTCTGGGTATACGTGTTCTGTGTATACGAGGTGGCTCATACCACCATCCATTGGAATTTATAAGATTATGTACATTTCTATAGTCACCTCTTACTACTCCCATATCACTAAATGGCGTGATGAATTCTCTTCAGTTTATTGACAAAGGTAATTAGACCATAGTGATAGCACTCGCAATAAGTTGCGCTGTGCATTCATTTCTTCCATATCTTGTTTGTTCGCGTTCTTAAATAGATGACCAAATACATACTTTGATGACCAAGGGACTTGTCAAATACTAACTACTAATTTGTTGGTTTTTGGGCATGTCTGTGTTGTAATTTTCCCATGTCTCTGAAACTGAACCCCAGTCTACCCCGATGTAGTTTTAACTCATGAGTTTGTGGCAATATGATATATTGTGCGTAGTTGATAGCATGATAACATGCTTGGTGAAAAGGCAAAACATCGTGTGGATTGTGAAAACCTCCATATCTGAGGAATGAAATTATTTTGAGGACTTGTGAAGACCGCGTTCACGCATTGGGGCAGCACAGCAGTCGAATTCATCTATAATCCTTTCAGAAACGAGATGCGACAAAGCCTAGCAGCAGTACGTAATGTAACGACCCCCCCCCCCTCCTTCTCTATATATATATATATACTTATATTTGTTTCTTTCTTTAGAAGCTATATCTATAAGATATATAAATATATATAATTTTCGTGACTAGTATATTTTGTCTTTCTAAAGGTTTAAATATAGGCCGTTTAATAAATTTTTGGCGTGATCGACTTAGTTAGGACCCTTATTTACGTTGTGTTTGTATAGTAACTTAGTTCTTTTAGGTGTATCTTGGAAGAATGAATATTCCCGAGAGCAATCGAAAGCTGTTAATAGCGTCTTATAAGCTAAAGAACCCCGTTCACGTGGACAGAGCTCAAAAAAGTTAAGAACAATAAATTGTCCCTATTCCACTTGTATCAGGTTCACAAAAGTCAATTCCTTATCAATTAATCCCTTCCCACTTGGAAAAGGCTCACAATATTTATATCAAATACCAGATACAAGGGCTTCGCTCTCCCACATAAAAAAAATGTGGAGGAGGTACGTACACAGCTCCGCACACGCCGTGCACGGTGAGCGCCAACCATTTTAATGCGCTCCCCCCGAAGGTTACGATAACTTGGGCACTGGACCGTAGTCCACAGCAAAATAACTGGCGAACCACTGTCAGAACAAGACTTGGCCCTTTGATAGTGCATAAGCACAAACATCGACCGTAGTAACTGCGTAGTAGATGCGAGTAAACGCCATACAGAATACAATCAAATCCAGCCACAGTGAATGTACGTCACACGGGTTAGGCAACAATAGGCACACTGGCCATAAAAAGCCCTTCGTGAGCGCCACCACCTGCCAGACCGCCGTTCCTGCAGACGTGATGTAAGTGTAAGGCATCACCACCAATTGCATGGTCAGCACGGCCAATTGGCCGCAGAGCGTGTCATGAGTCTACCGCTCACCTCAAGGGAATGGGGTCCCACGTTGCGCGGCTTTCGGCCGCAGCCTTGAGAGCCTCCTCAGATTCTCCCTCCAGCTACCACCCGCATGAGGTCGACACATATGCTCCACCAACCAATACAATGGCAGATATAGCCGATAGGCAGTTATACTCGTAAGATAATAGTAATAATTCGCCATCAGAAAGGGTTTGTGGCAATGACGTTGAGTATATGCATTTTTCGATCATGTTTGTCTCACCCACCAACAAGTTGCCTTCAATCTTTCAAAGGTGGGAACTTTATAGAGATATATTATTATGTTGTTATATAAAACATCATGGAGGTCAGACAGTCTGCAGCCCCGCAATGAAGGGACCCGACATGGGCAAAGCTACTTAGGTTGTGAGTCAAACCAAGACGCAGGGAGCGCCATTGAGAATAGCGACCCGACAAACAACCATCGTAGAGACGCAATGCTGCAGAACGCAACAAGCATCAATACGACTATCGTCGGGCTTACACCATATCAAGGTCCCCCCCCCCATACATTCCCAGCAGACATCACCACCCGTATACCTCCATCGACCAGAACCACAAGATGCGTCGAATCAGGTGCAGCACACCCGCAGATCCATCACAAAACGCAATACTGCAAGTACCAGTAAGCATCCATGCAACTATCATACGGATGACGCCCCCTCACAACACAACCACATGATCCCTATCGACTTTGGTAACAAAATTGATAATGTTGTTAACTAAAAATACCACCAACGTATCATAGTAGCACGGTACTAAGACATCAGTAGCCAAAACTCCACGTATCATAGCGCTATTGCACTAAGACATGGAGTTGAGTATACTTGCTGCACTTAAAAATACTATCAAACACACTCACCCTAATCCGAAAGATAGCCGACGTATCATAACGCTATGCGCTAAGACGCCGCCCACAAAAGGTAGGGGTGTGCGATGTCCACGGGCGTACGGGGCACGTATTGCTACAACGAACCCGCTTACCACCGGCACTAAGATGATATGTCTAAGACACATCGGTTAGCGAGTCCAAGTTTACCTCGGTGTCCGATGCTACGAAGCAACCTACACGCCACTATAATAATCCTTTTCAAGTCCCATTTCTTTCTTTATACTATATATATAGTTATGACTTCAAGTCATAACTCTACTATCATAATGCTTATGTATGCATCATAGATACCTTCTATATTAAGGCTTTGGTTCGTTAGACCTTACTTTCATAAGTCCCTAATATAGGACTAGTCATTGTGCAACCTTACTACTAGCAGTTGATCAGCCGACCACCCCATATATATGTACAACCTTGGGTATGCGTCTCCGGCAACGCGCCCATATAAGGGTGTTACAAGCACACCTTCATCAACTTTGAAATTTTCCGATTATTACAAGAACACTTTCCTCAACTTAGAAAATTTTGTATTAAAAATGTTATTTATCTTTATTATTGCAATATAATCGACTTGTATTTATATGATTAAATATATTGTGAATATTTTAAGCAGAATTTTAATAAATTTAGAGATTTTTAGTGACAATTGATGCGTTAACTATACTATAATATTCAATATTCCAAATGGACATATTTGAACTTTATACTTATTATTTGCATTTTAATTATTTAAATTATAATTTCTATGACATTTTTAAATGTCTTTATAATGAATTTAATTATTATTTATTAATAATAATTATGAAACGTCACAGTAAGTAGGAACGTTATTTTAAGTTGTAGAGCCAAGCTGCAGCTATATTATTGTTGTACTACAAATGGGTCGGCTCGACTGGCGAATGACCACGCTCTCACAGAATACCTACGCAAAATAGCTGTTTAAAGCTATGTTTCGTATGGTGAGTGTAAAGAACCGGAGACCCTTCTTACTGGAAACGAAGCATTCCAGCTTAGTCCTCAGAGGTGACCATGCATCTGCATTTTGATTCTTAATCGAGGATAAATCCACTTACCCATTAGGTGAATTGTGATGTGTGTATCCCAGTGTCCGTATTGATGAGCCATGAAAACATAATTTGTCTAAAATCCTCGTGGTTTTAGCAGAAATCCGAGCATAAACTGCATCAGTTTTAAAGTCTTTACGGTTACTTTTATCACAAACTAACGTTGTACTTTTCATGACTAAAGGCGAATTCATTAAAAGCGACATTCAGTAGATAAACCTACATACTTTAAGAATATGCCAATTTTTTTAATAAACCGGAAGTGAAAATATCTCTATATTTTTCTTTTGAAGTTATTTGTTGTTTGCGTTCAATAAGGTGCAGCAGCTTCTGGCAATCAGGTGGACTGAAGTTTGTTTCTGGAGTTGATTTTAATAAAGTGATACAGTGATACAGATACAGATACAGTGGTAGAGCCACGCGGCAGCTTTAGCTGTTGCACGGATGGGCTGGCTCGAACCGGGGTGGTACCACGACCTCACAGAATACCAGCGTGAAGTAGAGGTTTACCTCTGCGTCTCGCTTGGTGAGTGCAGCTGGCCGGAGGCCCTTTTTACTGGAAATGAGGCATTCCATCTTAGTCCTCACGGGTGACAACGCATCTGCATTTTGATTCGCAAACGAGGATAGATGTAGATGTCTATGGGTCGCAGCAACTACCTATCATCAGGTGGACTGTGTGCTCGTTTGTCACTCTTATCCTATGAAAAAAAAGTAAGAAACGAACTCGAATCGTTTCTTATTTTTGTTAAATACATGGCAATAACGACACATACTGGCAACTTGGAAATATGTTATTGCATAGATTAAACAAAGTTTATGGCCATACAAAGCTATTTAACAATTCAATATACTCGGTGTTATTAACATTACGGTATCATGAGCTACATCCAATAACGTGATGCAAAAAATGTAAACAATAACAAATTTAACATACATTGTTCCGAACATGTCACAGAAGTTCTTATTTTCGTTAATAATGAAATAAGAATTTTAAAATAAATTAACACTTTCTTTTATATCTTCTTTAAAAAAATGAATTTCGCTATTTTTTATCACTACAGATATTTACAAGCCCACCACGAACATATTAGGCCTCTCCCAAGAATTCCACAAAGCTCGGTTTTGAGCCATCTGCATCCATCGACTTCCTGTATCTCTTCTAATTAGCTCGATAGAGGAGGACCTTAAACATTTTTAAACGGCCAACTCGAGTTTACTAATGATACATTTTAAATTCTTTTTCATCATTCATCATCATTACAGCTTCTCATAAGTCCACTGCTGAACATAGGCCTCCCCTAAGAAATGCCACAAAGCACGGTCCTGAGCCACCTGAATCCATCGAACTTAGAAATGAGGATATCCGCAGTAGAACCAGAGTAACCGACATAGCCCAACGTATTAGTAAGCTGAAGTGGCAGTGGGTCGGCCATATAGCTCGAAGAACCGACAACCAATGGGGAAGTAAGGTTCTCGAGTGGCAGCCTCGTACCGGTAGGCGAAGTGTAGGGTGACCCCCCACGAGATGGAGTGACGACCTGGTAAGACATGCAGCAAGTCGGTGGATGCAGGTGGCTCAGGACCGTGCTTTGTGGCATTCCTTGGGCGAGGCCTAATATGTTCGGGTTGGACTTGTAAATATCTGTAGTGATAATAAATGGTGAATTCTTTTTATTAAAGAAGATATAAAAGAAAGTGTTAACTTATTTTAAAATTCTTATTTCATTATTAACGAAAATAAGAACTTCTGTGACATGTTCGGAACAATGTATGTTAAATTTGTTATTGTTTACATTTTTTGCATCACGTCATTGGATGTAGCTCATGATACTGTAATGTTAATAACACTCAGTCCTCAGGGTGCGCCCGTTGTATGTTGCCAGGTCGAGTCGTCTTAGGTGGCAACCGAACCTCCACCGGAGACTCTTAGCACCCCCTGCCCCGCCGTTACCATGGTCGCCACCGTAGCCAGGGCAAGCGGGGCCACCGGGGACTGGGGGCCGTCTCTTTATTACATTCATAGGGGGGTATTTGCCATAGTTGCCACGCTTGGCGAGCGGGTTGGAAACCGCAGTTTTTTTATTGTATTTTTGCTGTTATCAGAAAGATGCTGCTGCCCATCTCCTGCCTGTTTCCCTTTGTCGCCTTTTACGACACCCACGGGAATATATGGGGTAGTGGATATTCTTAACCGCCACTACACGGCACATTCTTTTTATTAATATTTAATAGTTCCGAGACATTCCATCTAGTTTCCAGAAGCTACAACGCTTTTGATTTTCATACTTTGTCGAAGATCAGCTTAGAGGCGCAGTGGCATTATTTGCGGCGCTGAAAGCCACATGTTCGAATCCCGCACGGAACAATTATTTTTTTGGCCTACTAATGTATTCCGGATCTGGAAGCTTGTCCTTATGTAATTAATGTTTTTAACTACCTCCACGATACATATAAAGATCCTAACGTTTTCCCAAAAAATAATAAAAACAGAATAAATGTAGATGTTTATGGACCACAAGATCTACTACCGCCAGGTGTGCACTTTTCTTACCTTTATTCTATGAAAAAATCCTTCATAATTTATTTATTATTCTACCATAAAGCTTATAAAGGACGGACTTGATGACTATATATATATATATATATGTGTATATAATATATATATATATATATATCCTTTTCCTTATGTAATCTTAATTTTAATCAGCCTGATAAAGTCCACTACTGGCCCAATGACGTAACAGAGTTTGTATTAATATTACCTTGAGTAGATATTAATATTTGTAGGAAATTAATATTTCATGGTTTAATATTAATACAAAATAGGTTTACCGTCTAAACATAAGAAAAGACATTGTCCCAAAACTTATTTTCTTGGGCTTTTTAACATCAACACAACTGCAAATTGAAAAGAACCTGAACAAAGCCTAAATGTATTAGTGACGACTCAGTGTACCATAAGTTTTACGACAGCTAAAGAATGCTGGCGACGTATCATATAAAAGGTCGGGGAAAAAGTTTCTTCGTATTTTATATACAATTTCGAGACATTTCCTTTTTCAAAGTTTAATTACATTTAATTATAATATACAGGGTTATTTTCCAAAGAGTTGCCAAATTTTAAACTTAAGTTCAAATATATAAATAATGATATACCGTTATTGCACTTTTTAAAAATACGACTAAATAAGTCTATTACTTTTATAAAAAAATATCCCAAATTGCATGTGATTTATCAGCAACAACGTTTTTGCCTACTGATCGACCCGTACGATTGTGTGCGTGCGGAGTAAAATCAGTTAAAATAATGCATTACCACGCATTTTCGCAAACGCAATCACGCAACGGTATTATGCCAGTACCTACAAGATGGCAACAAGTTTAATTACATTTAAGTATATTATAATTAAATGTAATTAAACTTTGAAAAAAAAAGTCTTGAATTTGTATATAAAATACGAAGAAACTTTTCCCCGACCTTATAATATATGGTGCGTTGCCATCATTCTTTAACTCTCGTAAAACTCATGTTACATTGGAGTCGTCACTAATACACTTAGACTTTGTTTAGGTCCTACCCGATTTTTTAACACTAAAATATATTTTCTTTTAATAAAATGTATGTAAAAACACATTTTTTTTTTAATTTTAGAATAGATAAAGCACTCACTATACTAATCAATAGCTGTACGTAATTCGGCTGAATTACTTTAGCGCTGAAAGCATTATTGTAATATAAATAAAATTTAGTGTAACATCATCTGTTAGAACCAGCAGGCTCGTTTGTCAAAATATGAAATTAAACAAGTACCGATTTTACGATTGGCAAAAAATTCCCATGAATATTTTACATGATAATCATGTTAAATTAAATGTGATTGCAATATATGTTTGCCGCAAATGCTAATTCAATACTTAATGTTAAAGCCAAAATATTCCATTGAGTATAATTTTTTACTTTTCATCTTTGTACGGGTACCCGTAACTGTCATGATAAAGGATCGTACTTCAACGCAGCCTAAGAAAGTATCTAACTATACAGTCAACCTTATACTCTGAGACCTGGCAACAAATTTTGGGAAAGTCCTTTTGGCAATTTAAAATTGTGAAAAAATATAATTTCGTCAGTTGGGAAATCCCGTTCCGCGAGTCTAGCAGAGCGTTTGCGGTTATTTCGTTACTGCTCAGAATATAACGTTTGCAAAAAAAAATCCAATAAAATGTTTTTAGGCAACTAGATTTCTTTTTTAACTTTAAGTTTAGTGGTTATATAATTAAAAAAAATACCAGACGTTTTTGTCTGTTATAAAGTATTACCAGACTTCTCCAAAAATATTTTATTAAAATTCCCAAAAAATATAATTTTGGCAATCTCAAATTTTAATCACGTATGTATATAGTAATTTTTATAATACCTGCAAATCGCCAGACAAATTCGGCGGTTTTAAACAATTCCCAGACGTGAATAAAGTTTACAAATGAATACGACAAAAAGTCTAATGCGCAGCCATAAGTATGAGAAAGATAGCTTATCGAGACATGCTGGCAGGTAAATGGATGGGTGTCGACAGAGTCCTCTCGGATTCAACAAACGGCATCCGCCGCTGGTAGAGTACGCCACATGCGTTGGAGGAAAGAAATGAATTCAAACTAGGGTATGCAATTATCGAAACTTTTCGATAATCGATAATCCGATTTTTATCGAGTATTTTTTCGATAAAAACCGAGAATTACCGATTTACATAAGAAGAATACCTGTCGCTTAGAATTTCTTTTTTTTTGTGCATTCTACTCTACAAGAATATTTAACGTTTTTATAATTCAGTGAAATACCTTATTTAATTAAAAATCTGGTTTTATATCCAGTTTTAACAGTGGTAGAGCCAAGCGGTAGCTTTTGCACGGATGGGCCAGCTCGAACCGGGGTGGTACCACGACCTCACAGAGTACCAGCGTGAAGTAGAAGTTCACCTCTGCGTTGCGCTTGGTGAGTGCAGGTGGCCGGAGGCCCAATTCCCCCCCCCCCCCCATCAACATGGTGGTGGAATTAAATAAAAAACTACCCCAGGAGGTTACCAGCACCCCTGGAGAATCCCTCGCTGAGCATCCACGACCAAACTACTCCACTCCTAGGCGTGGGTGCTCAGGCTGCCCCGCGTATTCTGGGGGGGGGGGGCGAAATTCCGCTCAAGACGAAACCTGCCCAGGGCAAGCGGGGCAAGAAGACAAAGGCAAACCCTGCCACGCTTACCGTGGATTTCTGCAATATCAGGGGACTTCATTCAAACCTTAACGCCGTCCACTACCATCTGGAGATAGCTAAGCCGGCCTTGCTCTTTCTAACCGAGACACAGGTGTCCTCTCCGGCTGATACTTCGTATCTCTCCTAGCCGGGGTACAGATTAGAACACTCGTTTGTGCCCCGGGCTGGAGTTTGCGTGTATGTCAGAGAGGACATCTGTTTTCGACGCCTCGGCAGTCTTGAAGGTACGGACCTGTCTATCCTATGGCTGCGCGTAGACAGCGACGACCATCCCCGCGTATACTGGTGCCTCTATAGGACCCATAGCGGTAATGCCGACACAGACCGACTCATCGACCACGTCCAAATGGCAGACTCCGTGCTACAACAGGTCCCATCCGCAGAGATCGTGATACTCGGGGATTTCAACGCCCACCACGCTGAATGGCTTGGTTCTCGTTTAACCGATCATGCGGGTAGATCTGTCTATGACTTTGCTTTGGCATATGGTCTAACATAACTGGTTACTTCGCCTACGCGAATCCCAGATGTTGAAGACCATGTACCTTCCCTGTTGGACCTTCTGCTGACCTCTCAACCGGACGGATATCAGGTCTCCGTAGATGCCCCTCTGGGCTCTTCGGACCATTGTCTGATCCGGAGTACGATGCCACTCACGCTCCAATCGCAGTTACGATCTACAGCTTGCCGCCGTGTTTGGTACTATAGGTCAGCTGATTGGGACGGGATGCGGTCTTTTTTTGCATCCTACCCTTGGGGGCGGGTTTGCTTCTTGCCGGAAGATCCCAGCGTTGTTGCCGATTCTGTTGCTGATGTGTTATTTCAGGGTATGGAACTTTTTATTCCATCCACTGTGGTGCCCATCGGAGGCAGATCCCAGCCATGGTTTGGTCGCTCCTGTAAAATAGAATCACGCTATAAGCAGGGGTGCTACCAGACCTGGGCTGACGCATCAACGTCTCTGAGAAAGCCGATCTGCTGAGCTCTCTTTTTGCGTCCAACTTAACTATAGATGACGGGAACACGCCGCCGACCATCCCGCGATGTGAGTGCTCCATGCCGGATGTGCGATTTACATAGCGCTCGGTCCGCAAAGCACTCTTCTCCCTGGACGTCAGAAAGTCGAGTGGGCCCGATGGAGTACCTCCCATTGTGCTGAAGACGTGTGCTCCGGAGTTGGCACCGGTTTTAACGCGTCTTTTCCGGTACTCCTACTCCCAAGGCGTAGTCCCGAACTCATGGAAGACAGCTTTTATGGACCCGATCCCTAAAAAAGGCGACCGCTCAGACCCGTCCAACTACAGGCCTATCGCCATCACCTCCTTGTTCTCCAAAATAATGGAAGCCATTATAAACTGCCAGCTCATGAGGTACCTTGAGGATCACCAGCTGATTAGTGACCGCCAGTACGGTTTTCGTCGGGGTCGATCGGCTGGTGATCTTCTAGTCTACTTAACTCATAGATGGGCGGAGGCAGTAGAGTCCAAGGGGGAGGAGTTGGCCGTTAGTTTGGACATTGCGAAGGCCTTCGATCGGGTTTGGCACAAAGCTCTTCTTTCGAAGCTTCCTTCCTATGGGCTTCCCGAGAAATTGTGCAAATGGATCACCAGTTTCCTTGCTGATCGTAGCATCAAGGTCGTAGTAGACGGTGCATGCTCTGATTTCAAGCCCATCAACGCTGGTGTTCCACAAGGCTGCGTGCTTTCACCAACGCTACTTCTCCTGCATATCAATGATATTGCTAACTGGTAGCATTCATTGCTATGCAGATGACAGCACTGGTGATGCTCTATAGAGCATCACCAGTGCTGTCATCTGCATAGCATAGGTGTATACACCGGCCGTGCTAATATTTCTCTGGAAAACGTCGCCGAGTAACGGGACAAACTTGTGTCTGAAGTCGAGTCTTTAATTAACAAAGTTTCGGATTGGGGCCGACTAAATCTAATCCAGTTCAATCCCCAGAAGACACAAGTTTGCGGGTTTACCGCTAAAAAGAACCCCTTTGTCGTATTTCCTCAGTTTCAATGCACTCCCCTTGCTGCCTCAGCTAGCATCGAAATCCTTGGCGATGACTTATCGAATTGTGTGCAGTTTCGTGGTCACTTGGAAGGAAAGGCCAAATTGGCCTCTAAAAAGCTTGGCGTGCTCAGCAGAGCGAGACAGTATTTCATGCCGGCACATCGCTTGCAACTTTACAAAGCGCAAGTTCGGCCCCACATGGAATACTGTTCTCATCTCTGGGCCGGGGCACCCCAGTGCCAGCTCCTTCCACTTGACCGCATCCAGCGCAGAGCGGTTCGAATCGTTGACGACCGAGTTCTTTCTGATCGGCTCGATACACTGGCACTGCGTAGAGATGTTGCATCTCTTTGCGTATTTTATCGCATCTATCACGGGGAGTGCTCTGAGGAATTGTTCGGACTAATTCCAGCCGCTCAACTTCACCATCGCACATCGCGACAAAACTCGCGTTACCATCCATACCATCTGGATGATTGGCGGTCCACCACTGACTTCCTTGTGGAATCAATTACTACCAGAGAATTTTCCGGACCGATACGACTTAGGAACCTTCAAGAAAAGAGCTTACACCTTTCTAAAGGGTCGGCAACGCATCTGCAATTCCCCTGGTGTTGCGGTTGTTCATGGGCGGCGGTAGTCACTTACCATCAGGCTCACCTGATGCCCACCGCATGCTCGTTTGTCGCCCATTCTATAAAAAAAAATCAATATCGAAAAAACAAGTTTTACTCATAATAGCTATGTTATCTACTATTAAACAACGAAACCAATAAAATCTTTTTCTCACAAAGACAAAACAAAAACAACATGTACTTTATGTAGGTAGGAAACTAGTCAAATAAAATTAACTTATGAAATAACACTTTCCTAAGGAATAACTAATTTTAACGATCAAATCAGTCATTTAAAAACAGTAATCATTTTAAGTAATATGTACTTAAAATGATTATGAACTGTTTTAAAATGACTAATTGTTTATTAATTTATAAAAATAATGAAATAAAATATTTATAATGACCTATTACTTAACACGTTTTCAGTGCCTAGAACATTGCAATGCAGTGGACGATATTAATGATAAGCTCGTGGAAACTGTCCATGCGGTCGGAGCTAAGTTTTGTAAGACCCGCCGCAGAAGAACACAAAAACTCTCCGATCACACTCTTAATCTCATGGCTGTTACACGGGGTATGAAGCTGCAGTCTACAGTAGATTTGACAGCATACAGGCAACTGAATAGACAGATCTCCAAATGCATGCGGCGGGACTTACGCAACTTAAATACTGCTCGTATTAAAGAAGCGATCGATCGGAACCGAGGCTCCAAAGTCTTTGCTAAAGATCTGTCTGCCAGAAAGAGCCAACTGTCGAAATTGAAGACCGAGTGTGGCAGCGTGGTTTCCGGGACACCTGAGACTTTGAGTGAGATTGAGAGTTCTATTGGCAGCTGTACACATCATCGTTGGAGCCACAAGTAAGTGTGAGTATCCAAGAGCGAGTCTTATCCGACACTATTCCGATGATATCCCGGACGTCTGTCGGAGCGAAATTAGAATGGCTTTCCAGCATTTTAAAAACGGCAAGGCCCCAGGCGAAGATGGAATTACAGCGGAGCTTCTGAAAGCGGGTGGAAAACCGATACTTGAAGTCCTTCAGAAGATCTTTAATTCCGTCCTCCATGGTGGCACTACACCGGAGGCGTGGAACAGAAGTGCGATGGTCTTAACCTACAAGAAAGGCGACAACGCTCTCTTGAAGAACTACAGACCAATTTCCCTTCTGAGCCGCGTCTACGTGCTGTTTTCGAGAGTTATTACGAATCGTCTCGCACGCAGACTTGACGACTTCCAGCCTCCCGAATAAGCCGGTTTCTAAAAAGGCTTTAGCACCATAGACCACATACATACCCTTCGGCAAATTGTACAGAAGTCCGAGGAGTAGAATTTGCCACTATGTCTGGCGTATGTAGTCTATGAGAAAGCCTTTGATTCCGTCAAAATTTGGGCGGTGCTGCAGTCCATACAGCGATGCCAAGTTGACTGTCGGTATATCAAAGTGCTGAATTGCTTGTACAGTAGAGCTATGATGGCTTTCCGAGTACAGAACCAGAATACGAAACCTATCCAATTGCAGAGAGGTGTAAGACAGGGTGAGGTTATATCCCCGAAACTCTTCACCGCTGCGTTGGAAGACGTTTACAAGCTTCTGGACTGGAAAGGATACGGTATTAACATCAATGGCGAGTACATCACTCACCTTCGATTTGCCGACGATATAGTCCTTATGGCAGAATCGCTGGAGGACCTAAGCACTATACTCAATGACCTCAATAGTTTTTCCCAACGGATAGGTCTTAAGATGAACATGGACAAAACAAAGATCATGTTTAATGTCGATGGCACACCTATTCCGGTAGTTGTTGGGAGCACTAAGCTCGAAATTGTTGACGAGTATGTTTACCTGGGACAAATAGTCCGACTAGGTAAGTCCAACTTCGACCGAGAGGTCAATCGACGGATTCATCTCGGTTGGGCAGCGTTTGGGATATTACGGCACATCTTCTCGTCAGGTATACCTCAAAACTTGAAAACAAGACTGTACAACCAGTGCGTGTTGCCAGTGATGACCTATGGTACTGACGTGGTCCTTCACTGCTGGCCGGATGAGGAAGCTCAAGGTCGCTTAGCGAACTATGGAGAGGGCTATGCTCATAGTTTCTCTGCGTGATAAACTTAGAAATGAGGATATCCGCAGTAGAACCAAAGTGACCGACATAGCCCAACGGATTAGTAAGCTGAAGTGGCAATGGGCCTGCCATATAGCTCGAAGAACCGACAACCGATGGGGAAGAAAGGTTCTCGAGTGGCAGCCTCGTACCGGCAGGTAAAATATGCAGGAAGTCGATTGATTCCTTGGGGTATTGATCATTCCTTGGGGGAGGCCTATGTTCAGCAGTGGACTTGTGAAGGGCTGTAATGTTGAAATGATGATTACTTAACATTTTTGTTTTATGAATCAATTATTGTAACAATCAATTCAGTCCTTTAATTTAAAATAATAAGTAGGTACATTATTTACATACCTTATCTCTTTCGCACATCGCACTCGTGTCGGTCATGAAATGAGTGAGCGAGACACTGGTGGATGGAATGCCACCGCACGCGGCGCGAATTTCAAAAAATGACTTGCGTTAGTGATGAAAATAATTGCATAAAACAATAAATAAAGATGAATTTATCGTTTATCGGTATTTTTAAAGAAATTTTTCGATTATTATCGTTAAAATAAATGAACTGATTACCGATAAATTTTCGGTATCGATTATCGGTTTGCATGCCCTAATTCAAACGCATTGAGATGGAGAAGAGGCGTTTACGAAAACGTACAGTACGCTTTTCGAAAACTGGTTACGACTTCCCACAATACCCCTAAGCATGCGGAATCGAGGTCTCGTGAGGGCTCTAAATCCAATTTTGGTTACCTTATTTGGAAGCCAGCCGGGACCTTTGCGAGACGGACTCAATTTTTTTTGGCGCTGCACAGGCAGTTTTCCGTGTTTCCCACGGCTGGAAATGTCACTAGACAAGTAACGCCATCCCAGCCTGTAGAAAAAGAATTGAGGGCCGTATCATAAAGGCAAAGGGCCTCATCGATACACCGATTTATGATGAAAATTGTGAAAAACAAGAGTCGAATATGTCGCGCGCTAGAAAAGGATCTCGTGGCAGTGGTCATGGAACCAATGAACCACTCCTAATTGACGCGGTCGTTAGTAAAGTGGTTAAACGCAACGATCGGAACTCCTCCGCCACCTGCTATATAAGGTTGACTGCATAGTTAGTTACTTTCTTAGACGCAGCCTAGGGCAGTAGGGCAGTGAAGTACGATCCTTTATCATCTAGATGACCGGATGACTGCTACGGATAACCGTACAAGGATGAGAAAGGGAATCTTCTTCTGTCCTGTTTGAGTCCGATCTAGTACTGTCTCTCTCTCTGAGAGGGCCATTGCAGTTATTTACAACCTAAAACCGAGAGAGTAAATATATTAACTTTGGCATCTCAGTATATTTACGAAAATTTAATGTATGTTCACAAAAACAAAAGTAGTTTTAGTAAAAAAAAAGTGATGTACATTCTGTAAACACTAGGAACAAGCACAAGCTAGTGATACCAGTTTCTCGACTCCACAGAGTCAGTAATTTCATTATTATTAACATTCATGGAGCAATGTATACGCTATTACAACAGGGTCCCGGAAAGTGTACAGGCTCTCTCTATTAACAAGTTTAAATGTTTTGTTAAGTTGAAACTGTATAAAAAGGGTTATTATAGTATAAATGAATACATGGTTGATAATAACCCCTGGAAATGAGGTGGTCGCTTCCAAGCTGTTTCTAAAATAAATTTTGTATGTACCAATCATTAAAGTAAAATATGCTTTTAAAAAAAATCCCGCTGGGTTTCTTGCTGGTTCTTCCTAGGAAAGAGGTTTTTTTACAACCAGTGGTAAAGAAAAAAATGACTTTCAATAAGAATTACACATGTGATCTATATTGAATAAAAAATTATTCTATTCTATTCTATTCTGAACATTTTAAGTAATTTATTGGAGGAATTCGGGAGGGAATCTCAGCTTTGGAGTAGAGGGACAAAAGTTACCCACCATTTTTATATGGATGACCTTAACTTATCATCACGCACAATCCCTGACGGGGTAGCCAGAGAGAACAGATCGCCAAGTGTCACGATCCTTACATACCTCTTTCGCTTCTTTCAGATTCATTATCTTCTTCATACATGCACGTCTAGGTATCCGAGTACTCTTGACCCTCCCCTCTTCGAGCAATTTGCTCACATGGTCTTCGAAAGTTAGTCTCGGTCTACCTCGACACCTTTTAATATTAACTTTCGCGCTATATATTTTCTTCACCATTCGGTCTTCACTCATTCTCTTAACGTGCCCAAACCATCGAAGCACGCCCTTATCAATTTTTGTGATAAGGTCATCTTTCAAACCTGCCTTATTGCGAATCTCTTGGTTTCACTTTCGGTCGGCCATGGTGACGCCGCACATTTTACGAAGAGATCGCATCTGCACTGCATTCAACTTGCTTTTATGCTTCTTCTGGCATACCCAGGTTTCGCTGCCATATAACAAAGTCGGTACCAACACTGCGTTATGTATTACAAGGCGTGCACTCTTCACTACGCCTTGCCTTTTGACTAACGCAGTCAGGGCACCATTGACTTTGTACCCGGCAGCGACACGCCTGTCCACATCTAAATCACATCTTCCATCCCGGCTAAAAGCACTCCCCAAGTATACAATTTCATTTACCTGTTCTAGACATTCCTGATTTACCCATATTTCACACTTCGTTCTCTCTTCGTCCCTTTCAAATACCAGAACCTTAGTTTTATTAGCATTCAAGCGGAGACCTTTAATTTCACATTCCTCTTTCATACACGTGACTAATGCCTGCAGTTCTGCCTCTGATGGTGGAATAAGCACTGCATCATCAGCATACAGCAGACAATTTACTTTAATGTCACCCAATTTCACACCCAAACAGCTATCTTTCAGCTTCTGTAAACAGCTGTCGAGATACAGTATGAACAGCCAGGAAGACATGACACAACCCTGTTTGACGCCCGTTTGGACGCTAAACATGGGTGACAGGTCAAGCCCTACCTGCACACAGGCTTTACAGTCACAGTAAAGTGACTGCACAGCCCTTAGCAATCGACCATCCACACCATACCCCGGCAACAGTTCCCACATTTTCTTCCTTACAACCTTATCAAATGCTTTCTCAAGATCCACAAAAGCACAGAAAATCCTCTGGTTAACAGCCAGAAGCTTTTTCGTAATCATGCGCAGAGAAAACATTTGATCCGTGCATCCTCTTCCAGGTCTAAATCCGCATTGTGCCTCCCATAGAAATCTTTCCGATTTCTCTTGCATCCTACGTGTCAAAACCTTCGAGTAAACTTTACTTGCTAAACTGGTCAAGCTGATCGCCCGATAGCACCCGCAGGCAAAATGTGAACCTTTACCTTTATATAAAGGCACAATGACTGTAGATCGCCAATCATCCGGGACATCCCCCGTCCGCCAGCACAAATTGCACAGCAGATGAAAGCTGTCCCAGACGCGAGGCCCACCATACTTGACCATTTGAGCAGTAACTCTGTCTAGTCCCACAGCCTTACCACATTTCAAACTTCGAATCGCACGTTCAATCTCTTTCATACTGATGACCTCAGTGTCATCGAGGTCCGGGTCTGGTGTACCAGTCTCGGCGTCATCCCCGGATCCCTCACTAAGATCATCACACGCATACATTTCTCTATAAAATTCGCTCCATCGCTGCATGACGTCCGCTTTTTCTGAGAGGACGTCATTAGTTCTCGAAAGCACTTTGTTCATTCTTAAGGCCGTCGCACCACTTCGGGTCCTTCCAACCTCTGTCCAGAAGAGTTTGGAGTTCTCCTTAAAGTTGTGCGACAACCTTTTGTCCGCTTCCATTCTACACCTTTCACGCACTTCCTCAATCAATGCTTTCGTGTGAACTTTCTGCAGCTTATATCTTTCTTTCATATTCTCTCTCATATCCTTATCATTACTAGAGGCCAAGTAGTCTAACAATGCTTTCTTCTTCTTCTTTACAGCTTCTTTCACTTCATCATTCCACCATGCATCTCTTCTTTTACTACTGCCTCTTTTAATCGTTCCACACACTTCTTCCGCTGCACTTACCATTCCATCCCTAAGGTTCTGCCATGTTCTTTCAACACATTCTTTTCTGCCATCGATGTTGTCAAGCTTTTCGGCTACCCTGGCATGATATTTGTCCCTAGTATCCGCTTCCTGAAGCTTCCAGCTTCGGATGCGACAGACCGACTGTGGTTCTGTTACTGCCGTCCGGTAGCGCCAACCCGCGAACAGACCCCTAAATCTAGTAATCACTAGATAGTGATCTGTTCCCAGGTCAGCACCCCTGAACACTCGCGTATCCATCACCTGTTTTCGCAGTCGGTCATCCACCAGGAACAAATCGATCATACTTCTCTCATTCTTTCTTTCTCTAGTATACATATGGATTTTCTTGTGATTAAACATAGTGTTTGTCACAAGAAGACCCTTTTCCTTGCATACCGCCAGTATAAGCTTGCCAGCATCATTAACCCTTTTATCGCCAAACTTTCCAAGCACCGATTCGTACCCTGGTACCAACCCATCCATTCAAATCACCACATACAACAATTCTTTCGTTTCCCCTAGCTAAATCTAGAACTTCTCTTACATTCTCCCAAAACTCCTCCAGCTCAGCCCTGGACGACGAAGCTACCGGCGCATAAACAGCCAAAAGGAATAACTTCGTCAGTCCCAATTTAAAGCGAACCCAGAGAAGTCTTGAGTTCACAACCTTATATTCAGTCATAACATCGACCAACCGAGACGACAGCAGCACCCCCACTCCCTGGCGGGCGCTCTCGCTCTCCGGGACTCCGGACCATAGAGCTAACGCCCCGCCAGGGAGCTCTTCAGTACTACTGCCCTTCCGTTTGGTCTCCGACATACACACGACATCTAATTCTCTTTCTTTCATTATTTCGATCAACTCATTCGTCTTATCTCTCATGCCTCCTCTAACATTCCACGTGCCAACTCTGCGCTCTGTCCTCCACCTTCCGCCGTGTCGGGCTGTGCGTGACGGGTGGCGGTCCCCATCGCCGCTTTGCGCGCTGCATTTCACACCAACGGGGACGAGCTGGTGTGCGTCGCCTTGGGGGGACGCCCTAACCCTCGTTGGCATAGGTGCGCAGCTAAGTAGAATTGCAGCCCTGAAAAGGGCTGGCAGGGGTCGCGACGATCACGCTTCTACCGTGACCTTAAGTTATATGAAATGTAATCAAAAGTGAAATGTATCTTATGTTAAACATCACTTGTCAGTTTAGCAATTCTATTAAAATTTGACGGCTCCGTGGCGCAGTGGCTTAGCAATGAGTTGCAGCGCTTGGGGCTGCGGGTTCGAATCCCGCACGGGACAAGTATTTGTATGGCCTACAAATAATTGTTCCGGGTCTGGATGTTTGTCCTTGCGCAATTTATGTTTGTAAACTGCCTCCACGATACAGGAGAAAATCCTAGTGTGGGCGTAACTTTTTGAAAAAAAAATGGAGCTGGCGATGGACCAGTGTGCGGTCCTATATGTCGCAGGGCCAATTCTGAGGGCATAGACTTATCTATGCCCATCAACGTTAGACCCGAGACTGAAATATACCGATACCTGGGTATGTCACACAACATAGATATCGATGAGGCGGATATTTTGCAGTTTTGTAGTTTTCCAGTTTGCAGATTAGTTTTATACACATTTAAAAAAGTATCTTACCGCGCGTTAATAAAACACACGTATATACTATCCGATCACATGCAACATCTGAGATTGTCAGTAGCCAGGCTGTACTTGCCGCGAAAGCACAGTGAGCGTGGATTTTGAAGCGCCCTCAACATGGACAATCGCGATATACGCAGCCTTCGTAAGTACTCTAGATGAAATCCTAGTAGTTTTTCTCCAAGGACATCATTATGTATGACAAAGGGCTTATTTCTGTATATTTATCTCCATTCGGGAGACGCTTGGAAAGATAAAACGCACGACAGGAGGTTCTAGAAGGCTCTACACGAGCCTTTTGTAGACAGGGTTGCCTTCCTCTGTCCCTAGTCCTTTCTGAAAACAGGCTTATCCAAGTCAACCTCTTAATTCATCTAAGGCGATTAGGAGTCCGTGTCCTGTCGCTCCGGGCTCAAATGCAGAAGGCGGTGCTCCTCGGTACCATCCATTTCGTTCGTAATTTTTTTATTTATTTATTTTATTTTATTGAATGTGTATATATGTATATTTATAATTGTTGTTGTATATATATATGCAGCCCAATCAGATGAAAAGATACTTTATTACCACGCAATAATATTAGTGTATATTTATAATTATCTTTTATATGTAACAGCCCAACCAGATGAGAATTCTGTATTGATGCCCCAAATGACAAGAAACTATATTTTTCGGTATACTCCTATGCATTAGGTTTGGCTACAACAAGCCAAGGATTGTACCTGCCGTCAGTATGCCTTTTTTATTTTGAAATTGTAGAATTTGAAAAGCACTCACCATATTAATTCTTATCAATAGCTGTATGTAATTCGGCTTAATTACTTCGGCACTGAAAGCATTATTGTTATATTAGTAAAATGTAGTCTAACGTATTCTTTAAGTGTGAGCAGTCTTGTTTGTCATATCATGAAATTTAAAAAAAATAGAACAAAAACAAAACGACAGGAAAGAAATACTACTGTCGACATTTTGCTTGACAATCATCTTCAATCCGATTTTCAAAAGATAATTTTGCCGTTAATGTCAATTCAATATTTATTGTTCATGCCAAAATATTCTGTTCGGTACAATTTTATAACTTCTAACACTAAAACCACTAATATCATGTTGTGTTTTTATAATAGTGTAGTTCTTATAGCATATATTTATAGCATTGTTGATTACTTAAAAGAACTTATTGAACCGTTTTTTTTCCTTGCTATATTATCTTTCATTAATTATTTAATACAATGCTTGGCATTTATTTGTTATGTCGTGCTAACTGTTTTACACAGTAAAAGAAACGTGGATCTTGTAATAAAGATTCAAAAAATACAAAATTGTCTTAGGTCAGGACAGAAATTTAACAAATCGATTACTATCGGAAACTGGATATATGGAACAATCATTATATTGTATTATTTAGTGCTCATATACATTCAAATGGCTAATATCTTCAGTGCATATTATGTAATAATATTAAACTGTATTATAACGCTAACCGCCGATATGCATCTTATTTATGCGTGTCGAATGATAAAGTTATTAAAAATAAATATTGTTTCGTGGGGTTGCGATTTCAAACAAGTTTCCCAATTAGATACAAACAGAGGTAATGAAGAGGTTTTAATAAATGCACAATGGCGAGCAGCGCAAGAAGCATATTTGGCAATACTTAGCGCTTATGGCATTATCGAAAAAATAATTGAGATTCCAGTAAGATATATTTTGTGGTTTAATATTAACATAATTCCGTGTAGTAAGAAATAAAAAAAAATAAGTATATCCACCTCCCCATATCATCAAATGGTCGTCTTAAAAGGTGACAGAGGGAAATGAAACGTGAGATGGACAGCAGCTTCTTCCTGATAACAGTTTAAAATAATCAAAAACTGTGGCTGCCGGCTGTCAAGCGCGGGAACTATGAAAAATATCTCCTCTAGGGAGTCCTGTGTTCATCAGTGGATTTTTGACAGGTTTAAATAATGACAAAAATGATGACGATGATTTCTATAATATTGAAGAACTTTTAATTAGGAGTTAAATCATTTTCTACTGACTTCAAAAAGGAGCCGGTATTCAATTCGACTGTATATTTTTTTTATGTGTGTTACCTCATAACTTATTACTGGGTGAACAGATTTCTATGATTCTTTTTTTATTTGAAAGGTAGTGCTTCACACGTGGACCCATATAAATTTGATTAAGGTCTGACCAATAGTTTTTGAGTTATTCTTAATAATTTATATTAAAGTCAGTTGTACAAAATTTTTAATTTTAAATTATTCATTTGAATACTCAGGTAATGATCTTTACTTTTACTTCCTTTGCCGAGCTTCTAAAATGTGTACAAGTTTTAATCGAGGTAAGTACAACACTTTGAAATACGAAACATTTTAAATAAAATACTAATGTGTCTATGTTTTTTTTAGATTAAATACGTTGGTGCAGTATTATTTCTCTATATCATGATAATACTTAAAAATTCAGTATTATTAACGTTGATAAGTTTCGAGTGTGAAAGCATTTTCTTATTACTGAAAAATACTCATATTTTGTGTATTTTAACACTCAATAACACTTACAATGGTAAGTGTATTGTTATTTCACTAAGTATCTTTGTTTTTGACAACCCTGTCCTCGAAATACGGAATACGGTAGCTGAAGTATATCGGATATGATCTTTTATAAAGCCCGCGGTTAACGGTCAACCTTAGCCATACTTTAGGGCCGCCAGTCCAGCAAATTCGTAGGTAACCTAACGTAAAGTAATGTTTCTACTTACGTATCACTTCTAGACCCGATCTCTCATTTCTGAAAGGGAGAAATTAGACTGCCCTGCTGCTCCATACGTGTTGGTTGTCTTCACACGTCCTCAAAATGTTTTTATTACTCGGATATGCATGTTTCCCTACGATGTTTTCTCTCTCCCTGAGCATGTCACCGAACTATTAACTACCTAGAAATCTCATCGAATCTTATGTGAGTTATATCGCTGTGTTCTAACTACCTTTGCTAATAAACGAAAGAGAATTCATCTATCCATTTTGTCACTTAGTTGTAGTAAGAGGTGACTAAGAAATGCCAGTTAATCTTATGGATTTTAATAGATGGCGGTATAAACCATTTCATTTATGCCAGACGCAAAATACCCAGACCAACGACAGAGTTATGATTAAAAATGTGGGATTTCTGGTGTGCGGTTCTCAATCCAACTGCCAAACATGATGTTTAAAGGAAATACTCCCTACAACGAAAAAGACCAATCACTGGCATGTTGAATGAAATTTTAGAATCAAGTGCATTCTTAACCTAAGATTAAGAGACTGCTTCAATGACAGAAATTGGGTCATAGGTGCTCTTATACTTTATTTTTGTTAGGTACATAATGTCCTAGTGCCAAACACTAGAATTATCAATATTAAAAAACTTTAGCTAAATAAATATTTCTTCAAATTAACAACATGCAAATGGTTTTAAAAATTACCAATACAACAGGCCATATCCTGATCTGCTGTAATGTTTCCATACTTTATTTGTTCATTCTGTTCATGTTGTACCAAACGAGTTGGTAACGACTACAAATCTAGCACTGGTAATCATAAACTTGTAAGGAATACATAAGTTCAGTTAGATAGTTACCGCAATCAAAATACCAAAAAAATATATATAATTTTATTATTTGATATTAAAATGTTAGTAATATTTAAAATGCATGTTTTTCATAAAAATTGCTTAAAATTCAGAAAATTAAAAAATCCAGCAATACTGTTATTGCCGGTATTTTTAACTGTTTACCCGTCAGTTACCCGTTCCGCATGTTTGCAAGTTTCTCCAATAAATTAAATATATTTTTTAGATATTTTTAACCATAAGGATAACATAAGCAGAATCATAACACGATACTTTAAAGCACCCTAATATAATGGACAGGGTTTATTTATATTTGATATGAAATTTCCGCTAGTGTCATCAATTAGTCCATCAACGTGCATCGCAAGCAAGTAAAGTTGATGTTTAAATAAAAAAATAGGTCCTTTTCTTCCTACTTTCCTTCTTATGTAATATCAAGGCATATGTCGGCTTTATATATTTCCATTTGTCGACTTTGCCTAGAGGTGAAAAGTTTATTTATATGCGTGGGATATATGGGATAAATTATGAATAAAGTTACGAAGTGACGGCCCCCAGTATCTGTCGGCCCCGCTATTTTTGGCTACGGTGGTGAACTTGGTAACGGTGGGGCAGAGGGTGCTAAGAATCTCCGGTGGAAGTTCGGTTGCCACCTAAGACGACTCGACCTAGCAACATATAACGTACACACCCCTGAGGACTGACGAGAAGATCCTGGAGCTGGAAGAAGAGATAGACAAGTTGCACTGGCATATTATAGGATTATCCGAAGTCCGAAGAGAGGGGGAGGACACGATAATCCTCGAATCCGGCAACTTGCTCTATCACTTGCTATATCATTACCGGGAGGGTGACCATCTGTCCCAAGGAGGTGTCGGATTTATCGTGCACAAGTCTCTCGTTAACAACGTTGTAAAGATTGAGAGTGTGTCGAGGAGGTTTTTGTACATTATACTCAGAATCACCAAACGGTTAAGGTTATACAGGTTTACGCACCAACCTCAGCACGGCAAATCCTATGCATTCTTCTAAAACCCACTATACGGTGTTAATGGGAGATTTAAACGCAAAACTAGGCACAAGAAAGAACGGTGAGCTGAAGGAAGAGAAATTTGGAATAGGGCAACGGAACCTAAGGGGCCAGCTGCTGGCCGACTTCATGAAGAAAGAGGGACTCTTTATTATGAACTCTTTTTTCAGGAAGCGGAAGTGGGCCTGGTCGAATCCCAATGGTTCGACAGAAAATGAGATTGACTTCATTATGACGACCAGAAGACAACTCTTCAGTGATGTCCCAGTAATCGCGAGGGTGGTAACCGGCAGCGATCACTGAATGGTGAGAGGCACCCTGAACCTTAACGTTAAGTTGGAGAAATCACGTCTAATGAAGTCAACGCTCCGTTCCCCTCGTTCTCAAGTCCAAAGTCCCGAAGCCTTTCAGCTCGAGCTACAAAACAGTTTTAGTGCCTAGAAGATTGCAATGCAGTGCACGATCTGAATGGCAAGCTTGCGGAAACTGTGCATGCGGTCGGAGCTAAGTTTTGCAAGACCCACCATAGAAGAACACAAATCTCTCCGATCACACTCTTAATCTCATGGCTGTTAGACGGGAAAGAAAGTGCAGTCTTCAGTAGATTTGACAGCATACAGGAAACTGAACAGACAGGTCTCCAAATGCATGCAGCGGCACTTACTCAACTTTAATACTGCTCGTATTAAAAAGCGATCGAGCAGAACCAGGGTTTCAAAGTCTTTGCTAGAGATCTGCCTGCCAGAAAGAGCCAACTGTAAAATTGAAGACCGAGAGTGGAAGCGTCGTTTCCGAGATACCTGAGATTTTGAGTGAGATTGAGAGGTTCTATGGTCAGCTGTACACATAATCGTTAGAGTCACATGCAAGTGTGAGTAACGATCCAAGTGCAAGTCTTATCCGACACTATTCCGATGATATTCTTTAAGAAAGGCGACAACGCTTTTTTGAAAAACTACAGACCGATTTCTCTTCTGAGCCGCATCTACGTGCTGTTTTCGAGAATCTTTACGAATCGTCTCTCATGCAGAATCGACAACTTCGAGCCTACCGAACAAGCCGAAAAAGCTTTAGCACCATAGACCACATACATACCCTTCGGCAAATTGTATAGAAGTCTGAAAAGTACAATGTACCACTATGTCTGGCGTTTGTGGACTTTGAGAAGGCCTTTGATTCCGTAGATATTTGGGCGGTGCTGCAGTCCCTTCAGCAGTGCAAAGTTGACAGTCGGTATATCGAAGTGCTAAGGTGTTTATACAGTAGGGCTACGATGGTTATCCATGTACAGAACCAGAGTACAAAACCTATCCAACTGCAGAGAGGTGTAAGACAGGGTGACGTTATATCCCCGAAACTCTTCACCGCTGCATTGGAAGACGTTTTCAAGCTTATGGACTGGAAATGATACAGTTCTAACACATCCCTCACCTTTGATTTGCCGACGATATAGTCCTTAAGGCAGAATCGAATCGCTGGAGGACCTAAGCACTATGCTCAATGACCTCAATAGTGCCTTCCAACGGATATTTCTTTAGATGAACATGGACATAACAAAGATCATATATAATGTCCATATCACACCTATGTTGGTTATTGTTGGGAACACTAAGTTCGAAGTTGTTGACGAGTATGTTTACCTGGGACAAATAGTTCGACTACGTAAGTTCAACTTCAACCGAGCGGTCAATCGACGGATTCAATTCGGCTGGGAAGCATTCAGGAAATTATGGCACATCTTCTCGTCAGGTATAACTCAAAACTTTAAAACGAGACGGTACAACCATTGAGTGTTTCCAGTGATGACCTATGGCACTGAGACGTGGTCCTTCACTGCTGGCCGGATAAGGAAAGTCAAGATTGCTCAGCGAGCTATGGATAGAGCTATGCTCTGTGTTTCTCTGCGTTATTAACTTACAAATGAGTATATCCGCAGTAGAACCAGAGTGACCGACATAGCCCAACGGATTAGTCATCTGAAGTGGCAATGGGCCGGCCATATAGCTCAAAGAACCGACAACGCATTGGGAGAAAAGGTTCTCGAGTGAGAGCCTCGTACCGTTAAACGAAGTGTAGGGCGCCCCCCACTAGATGGAGTGACCACCTGGTAATACATGCAGGAAGTTGACGGATGCAGGTGACTCTGGATCGTGATTTGTGGCATTCCTTGGGGGACGCCTATGTTCAGGAGTGGACTTGGGAATGGCTATAATGAATGAGACACAATTGGCTCTTATTTTATTTCAACTATTTTCTGTTACAGATTTTTCACGTGATGTTTGCAAGCGACTACAACGAGCTGGGAGAGTGTCATGCCGACCAATTAGTGCGAAGGGCTTGTTTTTAGTGAATGCTAAACTGCCGCTGCGACTGTTCTCCGTTGTTATTACTTACGTCGTTGTGCTTTTACAATTTAATTTTTTGTAAATTTGTCTACCGACTTCAAAAAAGAGACTCAATTCGACTGTATGTTTGTTTTTCTTTTATTATGTGTGTTACCTCATAACATTATTCTAGGTGAACCGATTTCGAGGCTGGTGCTTTTCATATGGTCTGTTATAAATTTAATTATGGTCTGATTAATAGTTTTTGAGTTATTCTTAATAATTATGTTGAAGTCGGTTGTGCAACATTTTTATTTTAAATTATTGATAATATAAAGCTTAAAAATTGTCTGTTTTTCATTTGGATTACTTTAGAAAATATGAACCAACCACATATCATTTTTGGAATTAATCAGACCCCTGTAGAAATATAAGGTTAAAAATATAAAACAAAATCAAATACCATCGGAGATACGCATAGCATGTGGGTAACACGCATTATAATGCTGAGTTGGATAGATAACTTCTTTTGATTTTGTTCTTTAATCTATTTATTTTGTTAGTCTTCTATGTGTTCACGAAGGCTTTTGACAAAAAATAGACATTGCAAAGTATGCCGGGCATAGCAAGTATATAATTTAATAATATAGCGTACCGTCCCGGCTTCGCACGGGTAATTTCTGCATTTTGACAACAGCGACACTTACCGGGTCCAAATGTGAATCTATACCATATTTGGACCCATTCAAACACACAAAAAAAATCGTCAGAATCGGTCGAGCCGTTTTTGAGTTTTAGCGGGACTAACGGACAGCAATGGATTTTTATATATAGAGATTATTATGAAATTTTCTCATTTCTGAAGTTAGAAATTACTCTAAAAGTATTTAAATGAAAGAATGTAACTCGCTAATAACTTATTTTTATGACGACACAAAAGGAAAATATTTCTTTACATTTACCAAATACCCTAGTGTAAATCAATGCCCTCGTGGGCATAATTTTTTTTAATTTACTTGGATTGCCAACATAATAAACAGCAATAAATGTTTGTTTATATAATAGTTATATAAATTTTACAAGATCAACTGCTCTTATAATTATAGGCAATCACAGCATGCGTTGTGTTACAAAAAGTCAAACAAATTTAATAAAATTATGTTAATTTATAAACAAAAACAAAATAAATAAAAGCTGATTTGTACAACTGCAGTTTAACGTACGTCAACAGGCGAGGTGTATAGACGACTTTTATGTATTTGAGGGGGTGAAGCAGATGAAGTAGGGCACGAGTAGTCCCGCCCACTGCGGGGTGCACACCGCGTGAATCTCGCCGACTCTCGACGTAAACTAAAATGTACAATCGGTCCAGCATGTCGTTGTCCGCCTTTGCACCGCGTTTCCGCGAACGTCTGGTGGTTCGAATCCCATGAGACGTATATTTTGTATTCGTATTTTTAAAATGGTTCTACATTTATTTTTATATTTAAAATATGTATATATTAGTATTATTGTATATTTACTTACTTATCGTCACGCACAATCCCTGACGGGGTAGCCAGAGAGAACAGATCGCCAAGTGTCACGATCCTTACATACCTCTTTCGCTTCTTTCAGATTCATCATCTTCTTCATACATGCACGTCTAGGTATCCGAGTACTCTTGACCCTCCCCTCTTCGAGCAATTTGCTCACATGGTCTTCGAAAGTTAGTCTCGGTCTACCTCGACACCTTTTAATATTAACTTTCGCGCTATATATTTTCTTCACCATTCGGTCTTCACTCATTCGCTCAACGTGCCCAAACCATCGAAGCACGCCCCTATCAATTTTTGTGATAAGGTCATCTTTCAAACCTGCCATATTGCGAATCTCTTCGTTTCGCTTTCGGTCGGCCATGGTAACGCCGCATATTTTACGAAGAGATCGCATCTCCACTGCATTCAACTTGCTTTTATGCTTCTTCTGGCATACCCAGGTTTCGCTGCCATATAACAAAGTCGGTACCAACACTGCGTTATGTATTGCAAGGCGTGCACTCTTCACTACGCCTTGCCTTTTGACTAACGCAGTCAGGGCACCATTGACTTTGTTCCCGGCAGCGACACGCCTGTCCACATCTAAATCACATCTTCCATCCCGGCTAAAAGCACTCCCCAAGTATACAATTTCATTTACCTGTTCTAGACATTCCTGATTTACCCATATTTCACACTTCGTTCTCTCTTCGTCCCTTTCAAATACCAGAACCTTAGTTTTATTAGCATTCAAGCGGAGACCTTTAATTTCACATTCCTCTTTCATACACGTGACTAATGCCTGCAGTTCTGCCTCTGATGGTGCAATAAGCACTGCATCATCAGCATACAGCAGACAATTTACTTTAATGTCACCCAATTTCACACCCAAACAGCTATCTTTCAGTTTCTGTAAACAGCTGTCGAGATACAGTATGAACAGCCAGGAAGACATGACACAACCCTGTTTTACGCCCGTTTGGACGCTAAACATGGGTGACAGGTCATGCCCTACCCGCACACAGGCTTTACAGTCACAGTAAAGTGACTGCACAGCCCTTAGCAATCGACCATCCACACCATACCCCGGCAACAGTTCCCACATTTTCTTCCTTACAACCTTATCAAATGCTTTCTCAAGATCCACAAAAGCACAGAAAATCCTCTGGTTAGCAGCCAGAAGCTTTTCCGCGATCATGCGGAGAGAAAACATTTGATCCGTGCATCCTCTTCCAGGTCTAAATCCGCATTGTGCCTCCCATAGAAATCTTTCCGATTTCTCTTGCATCCTACGTGTCAAAACCTTCGAATAAACTTTACTTGCTAAACTGGTCAAGCTGATCGCCCGATAGCACCCGCAGTCAAAATGTGAACCTTTACCTTTATATAAAGGCACAATGACCGCGGATCGCCAATCATCCGGGACATCCCCCGTCCGCCAGCACAAATTGCACAGCAGATGAAAGCTGTCCCAGACGCGAGGCCCACCATACTTGACCATTTCAGCAGTAACTCTGTCTAGTCCCGCAGCCTTACCACATTTCAAACTTCGAATCGCATGTTCAATCTCTTTCATACTGATGACCTCAGTGTCATCGAGGTCCGGGTCTGGCGTACCAGTCTCGACGTCATCCCCGGATCCCTCACTAAGATCATCACACGCATACATTTCTCTATAAAATTCGCTCCATCGCTGCATGACGTCCGATTTTTCTAAGAGGACGTCATTAGTTCTCGAAAGCACTTTGTTCATTCTTAAGGCCGTCGCACCACTTCGGGTCCTTCCAACCTCTTTCCAGAAGAGTTTGGAGTTCTCCTTAAAGTTGTGCGACAACCTTTCGTCCGCTTCCATTCTACACCTTTCACGCACTTCCTCAATCAATGCTTTCGTGTGAACTTTCTGCAGCTTATATCTTTCTTTCATCTTCTCTCTCATATCCTTATCATTACTAGAGGCTAAGTAGTCTAACCATGCTTTCTTCTTCTTCTCTACAGCTTCTTTCACTTCATCATTCCACCATGCATCTCTTCTTTTACTACTGCCTCTTTTTATTGTTCCACACACTTCTTCCGCTGCACTTACCATTCCATCCCTAAGGTTCTGCCATGTTCTTTCCACACATTCTTTTCTGCCATCGATGGTGTCAAGCTTTTCGGCTACCCTCGCATGATATTTGTCCCTTGTATCCGCTTCCTGAAGCTTCCAGCTTCGGATGCGACAGACCGACTGTGGTTCTGTTACCGCCGTCCGGTAGCGCCAACCCGCGAACAGACCCCTAAATCTAGTAATCACTAGATAGTGATCCGTTCCCAGGTCAGCACCCCTGAACACTCGCGTATCCATCACCTGTTTTCGCAGTCGGTCATCCACCAGGAACAAATCGATCATACTTCTCTCATTCTTACTTTCTCTAGTATACATATGGATCTTCTTGTGATTAAACATAGTGTTTGTCACAAGAAGACCCTTTTCCTTGCATACCGCCAGTATAAGCTTGCCAGCATCATTAACCCTTTTATCGCCAAACTTTCCAAGCACCGACTCGTACCCTGGTCGAGCGGTACCAACCCATCCATTCAAATCACCACATACAACAATTCTTTCGTTTCCCCTAGCCAAATCTAGAACTTCTCTTACATTTTCCCAAAACTCCTCCAGCTCAGCCCTGGACGACGAAGCTACCGGCGCATAAACAGCCAAAAGGAATAACTTCGTCAGTCCCAATTTAAAGCGAACCCAGAGAAGTCTTGAGTTCACAACCTTATATTCAGTCATAACATCGACCAACCGAGACGACAGCAGCACCCCCACTCCCTGGCGGGCGCTCTCGCTCTCCGGGACTCCGGACCATAGAGCTAACGCCCCGCCAGGGAGCTCTTCAGTACCACTGCCCTTCCGTTTGGTCTCCGACATACACACGACATCTAATTCTCTTTCTTTCATTATTTCGATCAACTCATTCGTCTTATCTCTCATGCCTCCTCTAACATTCCACGTGCCAACTCTGCACTCTGTCCTCCACCTTCCGCCGTGTCGGGCTGTGCGTGACGGGTGGCGGTCCCCATCGCCGCTTTTCACGCTGCATTCCACACCAACGGGGACGAGCTGGTGTGCGTCGCCTTGGGGGGACGCCCTAACCCTCGTTGACATGGGTGCGCAGCTAAGTAGAATTGCAGCCCTGAAAAGGGCTGGCAGGGGTCGCGACGAGCACGCTTCTACAGTGACCCCCAATTATTGTATATTTGTTTTCTTATTTTTAAAATATGTATATATTTTACTTTCTTAATTTTAAAATAATCAATAATTGTTATTTTCTAGTAAAAGGTTATCGAGAAATTTTGTAACGGATTCATCAAATGAATAATAAATTAATTCTTAAATAAAATGACTTTGTACCAGAATGGTCAATCATAGAAATGGCCTATTCTTGAAACAGCAAATTGTAAAAATTGTGAATTTATAAAAACAATCATTTTTATTCCTATAGGCATATTTTGCTTCAGAATCAATAGTAAACCATTATGAACAAATTTTACTATAGTGCTAGCCCTAAAATAAAAAAAACAGCTGTTTCATAATTTTTTTCCCGAGTGAATAACTTTTTTGCATAAAACGGCACATTTTGGGGATTTGTGTTATTTTTAAGTTATTTGGGTTATTTGAAGAATACATAAAAATTAAACAATCTAATTATTTTAATATAATTTAATTATTTTGATGTATTTACACATACGGAGCGAAATATAAATATATAAATTGAGGGAAGAAAAATAATTTAAATCACAATTCTTCAAAATTCAGTCTTCTACTACAACAAGCGACGTTTCCTTTGTTGTCGTCATTTGATGTGACTACTAATGACGATTCTTTTTCACGCAGTGGCATTCCACGCGCTCGTCGAGAATCGACGATTTCAGGCAAAAGCCAGTCCATGAAAAATGACACCAGCTTTTCCTTCATCCTTTTTTCCCAAAAATCGTCATCTTTTTTTATAATTTCTATTTTTAGTGGCTTTTTATCACCACTCCACACAGCAAACAAGCATTTTTCTCTACGTGTTATGTGGAGCTGCCCTTGAATTTGATAGTACCAATTACTATTTTTGTTCACTTCAATCAGTTCACGTTTTTTATTGTATTTCCATAACTGTATTTTGTTTTCCTTTATACATTCTTCTAGACCCTTTTTGAACGCCACTAAAGGACATTTCACTTCCACTACTGTGTCATCGCCTATCAAACCATCGGGCGTTGCTCCAAGAAAGGCAAGTTCGTGGTCCACAAACAACCCGCTCGGCTCCATGGTGACATTTTCTTGGATGGCAAGTTGTTGTAAAGCGAGATGTTCATTATCGACGCCATGTGCGATTGCCGCTATATTACCGAGATTAAATTTATATAAAATATTTTCCACTAACTTAGATTTGCTAGTAGTCTCTCTTCTTTTCACTACTAATCCAAAATTCGATGCTGTTAGCATATTTTTTCGTAGTTCTACCCAGTCATCGCTATCTCTCTGATTTATAGTAGATATTTGTATTTTTTCTTTGTCTGAAGTTAGTTGTTTTAGATTTTGAAGGAACGATTCTTTAGCGGCATTTAATTCATCCAGTGTGAAATCTGGAGTAGTACTCTGAGCCCCATAATCATGTTGAACAGCATTTTCTTTCTTTAGCATCCGATTTTTTTTTATGAGGATTTGCTTTGTATAATTTTCTTTTCATCACTCTTCGTTCTTCAAAATTTTTTAGGATGCTTTTGGGACTTTTCCCTAAAAATTTTTTATGAAATAGATGTCTTGGGTGGGAGTTATTAAAAGAAACGACTGCAGCATTGCAACGCGCGCGGTAACCCCGACGAAGAGAGAAATTAATTATCTTTCCTCCCACAACCTTTGCAATCACACTGTTGAAGCGCTCTACTGCATTGGTATCCACGTCTTCAAGCATGCTTCTTGATTTTAAAAGTAATGACCGGAGTATTGTCTGTATCCTGAACCAAAAAATTGTGTTTTTTATTTCCATATTACTCTGTTGTGTTTTTTCCTTACAACAGTAATATTTCTTGCAATTTTCATGATTCCCGAAAGCATGTAGAATAGAATTTTGTATTTCGTTCCTAAAACTTGCTACTGCTTCCGTATTGTCTTTTTCTGGCTTATACTCTTTTATTGATGCAATAACAACCTTTCGGATACTCAGAATTTTTGATTCAGTCAGCATCTTTCTGTGAACCAAGGCATATTTTGTGTCTTTGGCTACAGCCCTCAACTTATTGCACATGTTACGCAGCACATGGTTTCGGCATTCAACTTTTTGAACGGTATGAGTCTGGTAAGGATTACGCGCCAAGATTTTCGCATATGTAGCTGAGTCGCCGTCAGCAATTATCCTGCCATAAATAACATTGTACATCGATACAGATGTTTCAAATCCTTGGCAAATTATTTTGGACTCCATTCCGCTAGATGCCCCCGTGTAGTTTTTGAAGCAAACGTGTTCTGGTGCAGCAATGTGTTTTTTCTCTGCACGAGCACATACAAGGCAGTATTTGTTTCTAATGCCTAGAAACAACACTTCACCATATCTGCGACCTACGATTGCTGCAGCGCCGGACAATGCCTTATAATTATTTCCGTAGGATCGCGATGACCAACAGCCGTCGGCATATACGTCTATTAGAGGTATGCCATCTTTGCTCAATGTTCCTTGAGCTAGCGCTGCATCACGCTCACGCATAGCTGCTGCCGCCATGGATTCGACAGATGTTGACTCCCATTTTTCGTAAACTTTGTCTTGAACTTGAGCATAAGTTTTTTTCGTAAATATGGGTATGTCCATACATGCTGTAATTTCTTCAAATTGCGAAAAACCGATACCAGCAGAAGTAATTCCTGTAACGGCACCCACGTTAGTGTTGACATTATGTATACTCGATAAATCTTCGCTTGTGACAATAAAGACGTCTTTACACATATTGCATCTAAACTTGAATGTGGAGATCAAGCCAATCCTTTTTTCTCCTATGAGTGATAGTTGTGAGAAACCGCAATTGAACCAAGAACTGTGGCCGGATATAGTTTGAAGCTGCTTGATAAAATACATAATGTCAACGACTCTTCGACCATGAACTGGTGGGTATATATTATTTTCTTGAGCTTCGGTCAACGGTTCATCGAATAGCACATCGCCAGTGATTTCTCTGAAATAAAAAAACGTGTTATTTTTTATTTTACTATAAAGAAAAAACAAATCATGACTGGTGGGTATATATTATCTAATTAAGATTCCGTTGACGAATAAAAAAAACGACGTTTTGTTTTATTTTATTACAAACAGAGCCGTGGTAGCTCAGATGGTTAGCGCTCACTGTAAGTTCCACAGTACGTAAGCAACCCGGGTTCAATCCCAGTTGGCACCAATGAAATTGTTAATTGCAATTATAAGAGCTGATTTACCACGTGCTCGTCGGTGAAAGAAAACATCGTGAGGAAACCTGCATATCTGAGAAATAAGAAAAAAATATTTCGAGGACATGTGAAGTTCGTAAATGAATTAGGGCAGCGCGGTGGATATTTCCTTGCCCAAAAACCCTCAGAAATGAAAGGAGGCCTGTGCCCAGCGGTGGGACGTATATATCATCATTATCATTATCATTTATATATGCTGTAACTTTAACTTTTAGTCATGGCAGGTACGCGGTGTGTACAAATACAAAACGTGGACAAACAAGTGGGTGGACAGAAAGACGGGTAGACAATTATCTACACCTTAGCTGAAAACCTACGGTTCGGTGGGGTTAGTCTCCCTGTGTTACAATATCTATTATTGATTCACAACAATTGGGCTGAAAGTCGTGAAGTTCGTCACGCCATCTCTTTGGAAGTCGATCATGGAGTCATCGTCTCTCTGTCGACTCCCACTGTGTGACAAGCTTCACCCATCTATTGATACTTACTCATCATAATTTGATTTTGAATTGGCTCCTGGAGTCACAAGGGATGCAATTGAAAGTGATGTCTCTGGGTTTTCGTGCTCAGAATCTTTTTGTAATCTAAAATTTAAACAAATAAGTTTTTAAAATGAAATACATGGTTATATTTACATCATGTGTTTTTTTTTTTTTTTAGAAAATGAGGAATTACAACAATGTTCATTTTGAGTAATTTGTATAAACATCATGTATGTATAAACTTACTCATGAAAAGTTTTCTCCGATGGTTCATCTACTGACGGATTGCTCGACAACCGTTTCTTTTTAATATAAAGAAGAAACAATAAAATAGCATTATGATTATTTCAAAAATACGAAAATCAAAAAAATATATAATTACTGAAAATTTATAACAAACAAGAAAAAAATAAAAAACCATTACCTCAAATAAGAAAATCAGCAAAAAGTATACTTATATTATGTAGTAATAATTAAAAATTGTGTACAACTGACTTCAATATAAATTATTAAGAATAATTCAAAAGCTATTGGTCAAACCTTAATCAAATTTATATGAGACCATATGTGATACACCAGCTTTCAAATAAAAAAAGAATCATCGAAATTGGTTCACCTAGTAAAAAGTTATGAGGTAACACACATAAAATAACATACAGTCGAATTGAGTACTGTTTCCTTTTTGAAGTCGGTAGAAAACTAATTCAATGCACGAGACCGCTAGACCAAAAAGTAAAGTAAAGTTGCAGCCTATTTACTTCCCACTGCTGGGCACAGGCCTCCTCTCATTTGTGAGAGGGTTTTAGGGCAAGGAAATGTCCGCCGCGCTGCCCCAATGTGTGTTGGCGAGCTTCACATGTTTTCGAAATATTTTTTTCTTATTTTTTAGACATGCAGGTTTCCTCACGATGTTTTCCTTCACCGCCGAGCACGTGGTAAATCAACACTTAAAATTACAATTAACAATTTTACTGGTGCCGGCGGGGATCGAACCCGGGTTGCTCGAGTATTGTGAAGCTAACAGCGAGCGCTAACCATATGAGCTACCACGGCTCTAGACCAAACGAGCTACGGATATGTTTGTCAAAATTACGCATGTGTAGATAATCTATAAAAACAAAATAAAGTGTGCACAAAAAGTGGGTGTACTTACTTTACAACTTCCATCAATTGTATTTGTTTCATCGCATATGATCTCTTTATTGCCCTGCGTATATTTTTATTGTTGCCCATTGTACCGACACTGATTGTTTATTTTTACAACTTACGACTAAAACCGAGATTGAATAAAGTTCACAACAGCTTACAACACAACTTAGAAAAAACGAATTGTTTATTTACACAACTTATCACCAGAACTGAAATCGAACAAAAAATTACACCAAGAACATAACTTAGAAAAAAATATTCAATAATTAAAATATACACAGCTTCTAATAACAAACAGATACGTAAATGATATTTGAAAGGAGAGCGAAACAAATTGGTACAGGTCCGTCTAGCAGCGTGCCTCAACGATCACTGTCGCTCTGCGTAGAAATGAAAGAGAAGCGAAAAGACGCCACGATGGCCCGATGCGATACATCGATTCGTTCGGGTTATTTATCATTAAATATATGAATACTTACAAATATTTCATTTCAATCGATATATAAAAACAACAGTTCCCCTTATTATTATATATTACATCACTATTATTAATTTTATTAAGATTTGCTTATAAATAATACAGTTAAAATTGCTGGAAATTCGATTTCAATGGCTATTTTATGATTTTTTTCTATCGAGAAAATTTACCGAAAACGTGTTTTGAAAACAATGGTCCACCCATAAATATGATCAAGATTAACATATATTTTTTTTCCGCTCTAAAATGTATATATTTTGTTAAAAAACTGTTTTGTAAAGCCTAGTTTGAGTATGCACCGCGCCTTAAGTTTGGTCATAATTATTGATTCCTTTTAAAGAACCGACCTCTGAATGATGGATATTGTTACCTCTTAGTCACCTGCCCGGCACTGTATACTGCTAGCACGAACGGGAGATTGCAGTTCTACTCTCAAATCTTCGTATTTTCTTTCACTTATTTGTTCTATTTTCTACCCTCATTCCTAACACGGCCTCTTCTGACAATTAATATGTTCTTGTGTAAAGGTCAAAAGTAAGATTCTGACTAAACGTAACTTATTAAATTCCTTTTTTCGGCCTTTTCAGACCTTAAGACAGTAAGCTCTTCTTTAAAAATATTTGCTACGTGTACTGTATAATCTATACTATAATAAAACTCAAATACGTCGATTTCTGTACATTGCCTATTTATTTGAAATTTCAATAGGGGTATATTTTATTATCGATACAGATGCCTTTACCAAAATAGCGTTATAGGTATTTTATAGCACGGTATGGATTTATTATTTGCGAATTATGATATAAGACACATGTAATAGTTGGTTCTTTAAAGGTTATGCTTTTATTAGATCGGTAAACGTAATTTTCTTACTTTTCTCCGACAAAAAGGCGAAAGGCAATGCAAAGAAGCAGGTCTTTATTTTGTTGATGTTTATATTACTCACTAGCTGGGCCTGCGACTTCGCCCGCATGGAATTAGTACTTTTCTTATTTATTTGTACTATTAATCGCGAAGAACTAGAACGACTCTAATTTGGATAAAACATTTAGTTAGTTACTCAATAAGACAAAGTAATGAACGAAATAATAGACAGGCCCACAAATTAATTTAAATACCGACCCGCGAAAGAACCAAGAAACGAATCAGGCAAACTATACGCTTGTGTTTCGTATTAATAATAAACAAAAAAATGACCGCAATAACGTAATTCACAATTTGCTCCCGAATTTTTCTAGCCAACACTTCGTTCCCATACAACAGTTAAGAGATTGTCCTTAATAAACAAGCTCTATCACCAATTATTGGTACTATGGTATGAGGCATCATATTGCCATTCGTATTTAAAAAAAATTGAAATGAAAAACTACAATCCAATGCATGTGAAATTAAGTACCTAATTATATTAAAAAATGAATGAAATTGGATGTCTCAGGAATATACTGCAAATAAATAAAAAATAAAACTAAACTCAACCGAGGAAACTCTTTTGACATAACCACTTAGGTGTGATCGGTCCCAAAATCAGTTGGGTTTTCTATCAATAAATTTGCAATAGGAGACTAGAGTCAAGATTTTAGCGGTTTTTCATCTTTCTTGTTCTGAATTCAGGTAAAGCCTTTGGTTCCGCGTCCGATCTCTCTATATTTTCCGTCGGATTACCATCCCATCGGACTATTAGAGTATGAGAGAATAAAAAGTGCAACTGTGCTTGCGCACACACTCCTGATCCGTAATCCTGTCCTACGTCATTAAAGTATAAAAAGTATAATGTAGGCACTCCCGTAGTACTTACGTACGTATTATTGAACATTATTAGTCCTTACCGAAAAGTACGTACGTATTATCTCATGGATAAATGGTTAGTCTTCGTTGAGAAAGGCCACCACGACCGAAATTCGGCCTAAAGGACATTATTGATGGTAATAATGGAAATAGTAAGAAAATAAAAAAGTATTCAGCGCTTTAACACAAATACTGAAATACTTAAAATATAAATACAACGCATTTAAAAATGCCGGTCAATTATATTACTTAAAACCTTTTAATATAACGTATTAAAAGTGTTTAAAGATAACGTAACAAATGGCAATATTACTAACCTATACACATTGATAAAAAAACTGTACTTTTTTGTATAACAATTTTCCAGCTTCCAAGAGGTAAATTGGGACAGAGTTATGTAGAATTATAAAATATATATTACACATACTTATTATAATATCGTTTTACCAATTTCCCTACCACCACTCAATTACAAACCATTTTTAAAGCAAACTTGTATCCTTCCTTCGTGGTTCACGTCATAAAAGGTAGCTACTGTCCAATCTTCAGATTTCTACGTCAAGTGTTTGGGCTGTGCGTTTATAGATGAGTCAGTCACTCAGGACGTCCTATATTACAAAGACGATATAATAGATAAACAGTGACAGCTGTCGTCAGTAAAAAGTTAGTTAATGTTACAGCCTATATACACCCCACTGTTGGGCACAGGCCTCCACTAATTTCTGAGAGGGTTTTTAGGACAAGGAAGTGTTTGCCTCGCTGCCCCAATGCGTTTTGGCGAACTTTACATGTCTTCGAAATATTTTTTTTCTTATTTTTCAGACATGCAAGTTTTCTCACGATGTTTTACTTCACCGCCGAAAACGTGGTAAATCAGACTTTAATATTTCAAATAACAATTTCATTGGTGCCGGTGGGGATCGAACCCGGGTTGCTCGCGTACTGTGAAACTTACAGCGAGCGCTGACCATCTGAGCTACCATGGCTCTTCTGAGCTACCACGGCGCTACCTGTCAGTAACAGGTAGAACTAAATCAAAACTAGACAAATTAATTTGAAAGACCACTTCATTTCAGTGAACGTATTATCGTTCCTAATTAAGCAATTAACGCTTCCAAATTTAAAACAATATTTCTACAATTAGTTCTTCCGCGGCAGCAACGCGCCGGGGGGTTATTCCGTTTATCCACCCAAAAAATCCACCCTAGGGTGGATACTCAGAAACGCGTTTTCATCAATCCACCCAAGACGGGAAGGACTACTTTTGGCCCATTTACAGCTCAAAACATACACTTTAATTAATAATATTTTTTTAATAATCACAAACTTAATCAAAAAACATATTACGTATTACCGTTACTTTTACCGGTATAGCCTATTTAATTCCATGCATTACGTATTGCATTTATATAAAATTAAACTTCCTTGTTTTAAAGAATATTATTGCGTAATTTATAAATTCTTCTAAATTTTCAATGTACAGAAATCTTCGTATTAGAGTTTTATTATTTGTATAGAATCTATACTATTCTATATAATATACTATACTAATAGTAATCTATCTATACTATAGATAGATTACTATTGACTACCTAGTTGGTCTAGTGGTTGTAGTAGAACGACTGTTGATCATGAGGTCCCGGGTTCGAATCCCGGGTCGGGCTAAAAAATCAGTTATTGAGCTTTTCCATCAAGAAATTCTCGGATAGTTACTCAAAGTCAGGATGTCGTAAAATAAAGTTTCGAAAACTAACACAATATTTTATCCCCATAAGGGTTGACTTTAGTTGAAGTACTATTGCGTAATATGAGGGTCTAAAGCAACATTAAGTTTGATTTTAAAGAAAGGAAAAGTTTAAAAAAATATTGTGAGTTGGCTTTCATTTTACGTGCTGTAGTAGCACTCGGTTTTCGGTTGTAAGTAGGTAGGAGATATAAAGTCTACTATAAGGACTATCAACCTGTAAATTCATTCTCAGTAGTTATCTTTTACGACTGCATTTCGTCCATGAAACCCGCATGCTACGGTAGTATGGACGTCGGTAGTGAATGGTAGCTAGCTTTCGGAAGCCAAGCAAAGCTGATTTTTATATCATTGCTAGCTTTCTGAGCATACTTGATAATAAAATCTATGGCTGCATTTATCCAATGTTAACCGTGGGCTTCAGCAGCCAGAACGTTGGTATTTAATGGTTGTTAGCTTCCGGTTGCTTGTTCTAGCCGAATTTTTGTTTCTATTTGGATACTGGCTTTTTGAGCACCACTGATGGCATTGCTGACTAGCAACGAAATTTGTGACTGTATTTTTTTTCTACGGCGTAGATCCATGCTGCGTAATATAGCTGCAAAGAGAAAAGGTTAGCTTGACTGGGGAAGGACGACGCTCTCACAGAATACCAGGTACCATCAGGTTTAATTTTCCTTTAAGACGTAATTACCAATTTAGACCGCAACATTATGGCAACATTGCAGCGTATAGAGAGTCAGCGTAATTACAGGCTATGAGGCATTCCACCTTGGTCTTCGGATGCGGGATTCAAAAATGTGCAGCAGCCACTGACAATCAGGTAGACTAAAGTTCGTTTTAATTTTTGTTAATTTTGAAATAACGACATATCCTGCCAAAAAAATAGAGTTAACGGCAATACAAAGTAACTTTACAATTTACATAAAAGGCAACTAAACATTACTGCATGCCATGTGAGCTCCATCCAACGACGTGATGCAAAATTTTTACGTTAAATGTGGTATTTCCTTAACCCGTGCACTGTAGTTTTGATTTTCGTAAGTAATTAAATTCAAATACACTATTTCGTTCCCAGCCAGAGTTTCTTTCACAAATTATTTTAATGAAAATAATTTCATTATTCAGTACCATTACAAGTCCACTGCAAATACAGGCCTCTCCCACGGAATGCGATGAAACATTGTCGTGAACTACCAGCATGCATCGACTTCCTGCATCTCACTCCATCGTGAGGGGAGTTGCCTTACACTTCGCTTACCATTACTCGTCAGTTGTCGGTTCTTTGCGCTGTATAACTGGTCCCTTACCCCTTCAGCTATTAATTGTATGGCCTACAAATAATTGTTCCGCCTCTAGATGTTTGTTCTTGTGCAATTTATTAACCGAGCACATATAGTTTGCCGATGAAGTCATTACGTCACGTGTCAACGTTTGACAAAAAAGCATTCTACTAAAATAGTGATTGCAAATGCAATAAATCAATAAAGGAAAAATTATTAATAAAACACTTTGGAGTCGTTATTTATATTTATTGTTATATATAATTTAATAATACAATGAGGGGTATTAGGCAATAAAACAGTATGTAGTTTAATCATCATAGTCCATTGAATCACTATAAAACATAATCGTATCAGTTTTTGTATACGTTTCTAGCATAATGAAGTCACTATCGCTATTGTGACCTTTGGAAATAATGAATTCTCTTTCGTAAATTTCTCCCAATCTGTCCTATTCCCAATAATTTTCACGCAACCGATCCACGTGGTTGACTTTTTTTTCCAACCATTTACCATTATCCTTTTTAAAGAATTTTGGGCTAAGTTTAATGTGTCTATCTCTTTCGGATTGGGTAACATTTTTATCTGCGAAGCACTTTTTGATTTCATTCCATACGTCCGCTATCGGGTCTACATTGCAGTGATACCGTGGTAACGGGAGCATTTCATGATCATGACTATTTAACAATTCCTCAACCAAATATTTTTTACGTGGCATTGTTATTTTATTAAATGTTATAGTTCTTTTTTTGTAATTTTTTCATCATAGGTGATATTATGATATAAAATATAATTCTACGTACTTTCTTTAAGTGATGAGAAATTCGGTCGTTTTTGTATTTGCTTGCTATGATAAGGAGCATTATCAATAACTACTATGTCATTTGGTTCAGTAGGTTTAGTATGAGCTTTTCGTTTAACCATTTCAAAAATTATCACTATTAATTCAGCATGATAGTCACCCGTTGAACTCTTAAACATGTAAGTTAGTTCTGCGTTTCCTATTTCCATAATTTCATAGAAGCCATTCTCACTCCAGTGTGAACTATTAGCTTGGATTAAAATTATTTTTTTATATTAGCGCCTAGAGAATTTTGCCAGTATTTGGTGGCCGTGTAGTAGCTATGAGGTTGAGGCCAGGTTTCATCAACGTATGTGACTGGTTTCCTGTTAGTACCAAGTTTGTCATTTTTATTTAACAGTAGTAAAACTCCCAAAAATATTTCCTTTGGGTTAGCAGCTCCAACGCTACTGTAAATTGAAAAGTAATATATTTAGTTATGAATGTACATACTAACAAAGCCTTTGTCTGTTTAAATTAAATCGGCCCAATTCCACTTTGGAACGTTTTCTGTCAGCTTTGGATGTGTCCCTCGTCGTTAATAAATACAGATTGAAAATACTCTTATTCCGGAAGACTCGAATCTTAAAGATGATTTCACACTGAAAACATATAAAATATATTAGTGAAACTCAGGTCGTTTTAAATTTATATCCTAAAATTACAACAACAAATTTATTTTTAAACAAATCAAAATTAAAATATCAATGTCATGCCGTTTATTTCAGTTCATAACAATGAAGTACATAATGGGTAAGAAAACTCAAGGGAAATTTTAACAACTTAATTTAAAAAATAATTAAAAAAACAGGTTTACAGACTTGCTTTTAATTCTCTGCACAATATTGTTTTATTTTTCGCGATTATCGTAATATTTTATTAATTAATATAGTAATGTATACACTGGTTCTTCTCAGGACAGACAATTTTTTCGAACCAGTGGTAAAATATAAAATGACTTAATAAGGATTACTTGTAATCAATATTGAATAAAAAATTATTTCATTCTATTCTATTCTAATGTAATTCATCAGCATAATACTTTCTTCATTCTTTAATAATTGCGTTGTTGTGTACAACAAATGCTATAATATTTTTGGCCAATGTGGGGTACTCGTTGTTCTCTTAGTACTTATAAATCAACCGTCTCGTATTATTATCATAATGTGTAAATATATATTTTTGAAATTTATACAATTTAAATACTTTTTCTGTTAAACGTTTTCAACTTCTGATGTATAACTGGTGCAAAAGAGAAAGAAAAACAAATAGTGTGATCCATCCCTTTTCGACAGATTTGAGATCAAGCTACGAAAAAACTGTCCCTTAATTTACATTAAAGCGTATAGAAGCCACTTGTTCAATTTTCTTTTAGGATTAAAAGGAACACAAACCCAAATTCTATTTACGCTTAGCACATTATTTCGAAACCTTTTCCTTACAATTTCCACATTATCGTATAGAATAATTAAATAAAAAAGGAATAATGGACTTAAAAAAGGAATAACAGACTGCTGCTATAGCAGCTGGTAATCAAGAACTAAAAGGAATTTGATCTCTTTTAGTTATAGTTGCAATAATTACTGAAATTCGAATAATCTTTATTGAATAATCATTATTTATATAATTTAAATAACAAATATAATTTCAACTTCTATAATTCATTACTCAAGAAATTACCATTAAAATTATAACATCTCCTATTCGTTAGGTAAAACAGTTAATATACCAGCATTATAAGAATTAATATTTTGATAATAAATTACTAAACAATAAGAATCTAATTCTTATCTATCTCAAACAAAAATATTATAATTATGTTAGGACTAATAATTGATAAAATAATTGAAAAAACAAATAATAATACTAAAATAATTAAACGATTTAAATTCAATTTAGAACTCATTTATCTTTTTCTATGTATAATAATTTACTGAAGACGAAATTATTATTACAAATATTATAAATAATAAAGATATTCAATCTAAAATAATAGATATAACAATATTTATAGAATTAAAAGAAATAATTTCTCACTGTAAAAAAATACTTTTTTTACTTTTTTTTTAAACTTTAATTATTTGACCCTTTAGAGTGGACTGCAGTACCTATCATACATCTTGCAGCTTTGACGCTGCTTCTCGTCTGCGGTCTGAATGTTAAACCTTAAAGACATAAACAGGAAACAGTTTGCATAGTCGATGTATTATTTACGAGGCGATGAAGAAAAATTTGGAAGAAATTTGATAAATCTCGAGAGCGAGCGTTAATTGCAACGTGCATCATATCCGAGAACAGGTGATGGTTGCTTGAGCTCGCTTCAGTTATCGGTTTCGTTCTGTACTACTATTGTAATATTAAAGTTAAAAATAAGAAAAATGTGACTTTCTACGGAGTTTCTTTCGCCGCTTCTTCTCCAGTCAGAGGAACATCGTTCCGAAACCATAGTAGATTTAAAAAATGACGTTTATCAAACGGGGTTTATTATCTTACGTATAAAAAATAATAAAATTCATTTAATTTCATTACATATCTAAACATATTATGAGTAGCTTTGTTACTAATGTAGTTCACTATTTATAAATAATTAGCAAACCTTCTTCGAGGATATATTTTTTTTATATGAGAGGGGACAAACGAGCATGCGGCTCACCTGATGGTAAGTGACTACCGCCGCCCATGAACAACTGCAACACCAGGGGAACCAGGGTAATTGCAGATGCATTGCCGGCCTTTTAAAAAGGATTAGGTTCTTTTCATGAAGGTACCTAAGTCGTATTAGAATAGAAAAATTGCTGGTCGTAATCGATTCCACAAGAAAGTTGTCCGAGGAAGAAAACATCTTCTAAATCACAAAGCGGTGGACCGCCAATCATCCAGATGGGATGTGGATGGTATTGGGAGTTCTGCCGCGATGTGCGTTCGTTAAATTTGGCGGCTGGGATTATTCCGAATAATTCCTCAGATCACTCTCCACGGTAAATGCGAAAAAAAAATGCAAAGGGATGCAACATCTCTTCGCAGCGCCAATGAATCGAGCCGATCAGAAAGGACTTGGTCGTCGACGATGCGAGCCGCTCTGCGTTGGATGCAGTCAAGTGGAAGGAGCTGGCACTGCGGTGCCCCAGCCCAGAGATGGGATCAGTATTCCATGTGAGGCCGAAGCTGCGTAACCTCAGTAAAAATATATCACAAAACTAAGAGAACGAAGTCCCAGTGACCCGGAATATAAAAAGTAATAAGCGTGTATAAAGAAATTATTGTAAAAAGGAGAACACTTAACGGTTATTACCCCTTGGTGCTTACTATAAAGTTTTATAACTGTAATTTAGTGCGAGGTTGAACAATAAAACTAAATCGAAAAGCATTCACTCTAAGGAGTTAGTGAGATTTCAAGGGTAAATTAACATATTCGTACACACGTATTTTTACAATTTTACAAATGTCACACATATTTGTACATAGAGGAGCCATGCTGTGTTTGCCTGCTGTTCTCACATCGCTCGGTTCGCAAAGCACTTCTCTCCCTGTACATCCAGAAGTCGAGTATGCCTGACGGAATCCCCCCAATTGTGCTGAGGACGTGTGCTCCGGAGTTGGCACCGGTCCTAACGCGTCTTTTCCGGTACTCCTGCTTTCAAGGCGTAGTCCCGAATTCATGGAAGACAGCTTTTGTCCACCCAATCCCTAAAAAATGTGACCGCTCAGACCCGTCCAACTATAGGCCTATCGCGATCACCTCCTTGTTCTTCAAAATAATGGCATCCATTATTAACTGCCAGCTCATCCGTTACCTTGAGGATCACCAGCTGATTAGTGACCGCCAATACGGTTTTCGTCGGGGTCGATCAACTGGTGATCTTCTGGTCTACCTGACCCATAGATGGGCGGAGGCAGTAGAGTCCAAGGGGAGACGATGGCCGTTAGTCTGGACATTGCGAAGGCCTTCAATCGGGTTTGGCACAAAGCGCTTCTTTCGAAGCTCCCTTCCTATGGGCTTCCCGAGAAATTGTGCAATTGGATCACCAGCTTCCTTGCAGATCGGATCATCAAGGTCGTTGTAGACGGTGCATGTTCTGACTACAAGCCTATTAACGCTGGTGTTCCACAAGGCCGTGTGCTATCCCCAACGCTGTTTCTTCTGCATATCAATGATATGTTGCTAACTGGTAACATTCATTGCTATGCGGATGACAGCACTGGTGATGCTCTATACACCGGCCGTGCCAATATTTCTCGAGAAAACGTCGCTGAGTATCGAAACAAACTAGTGTCTGAAGTCGAGTCTTTGCTGGACAAAGTCTCGGACTGGGGGCGACTAAATCTAGTCCAGTTTAATCCTCAGAAGACACGAGTTTGCGCGTTTACCGCTAAAAGAACCCTTTTGCCGTATCTCCTCAGTTTCAAGGCACTCCCCTAGTTGCCTCAGCCAGTATCGGAATCCTCGGCGTCGGCATATCGAGTGATGTGCAGTTTCGTGGTCACTTGGAAGAGAAGGCCAAATTGGCCTCTAAAAAGTTTGGCGTGCTCAGCAGAGCGGGACAGTATTTCATGCCGGCACACTGCCTGCAACTTTACAAGGCGCAGGTTCGGCCTCATATGGAATACTGTTCCCATCTCTGGGCAGGGGCTCCCCAGTGCCAGCTCATTCCACTTGACCGCATCCAGCGCAGAGCGACTCGAATCGTCCACGACCGAGCCCTTTCCGATCGGATCGATTCATTGGCATTGCGAAGAGATGTTGCATCCCTTTGCATTTTCTTTCGCATCTACCATGGGGAGTGCTCTAAGGAATTGTTCGGATTAATCCCATCCGCCAAATTTCACGAACGCACATCGCGGCAGAACTCCCGATACCATCCACACCATCTGGATGATTGGCGGTCTACCACTGTGCGATTTAGAAAATGTTTTCTTCCTCGCACGACTTCCTTGTGGAATCGATTACCATCAGCGATTTTTCTAGACCGATACGACTTAGGGACCTTCAAGAAAAGAGCGTACTCCTTTTTAAAAGGCCGGCAACGTATCTGCAATTCCCTCCCTGGTGTTGCAGTTGTTCATGGGCGGCGGTAGTCACTTACCATCAGGTGAACCGCATGCTCGTTTGCCCCTCTCCCATAAAAAGAAAGGATCTACGGTTCTCTACGCTCACCATATAGGTGAGTGTAGAGAATCACTTTACACTTCTAACAAAACATTGGTGCATTTATGTATCTATCTATTTCATCACAAATCACATAGCGTAAATATTTCTCTATTATTATTATACCAAATGTGCATGAAAACTTTTTTAAATCATTTTAATTGTAATGAAAACGGCATTGCAAATCCAATGCTTTAAATGTTTTGTAGATTTAAGCAAATACATAGATTGGTGATGCTATTTTAATGTATCGTATAAAAGGTACGGTCACAATCTATAAAAGCCCTGTGGGTACGGGCCTTATCTCATTTCCGTGAGGGTAATGGATTAGAGCTTATTACTTTGCCTTAGAATAAACTAGACAATCATTTTCTTTTTGTTTTTAAAAACATTATAAATTTTACAGCTAGTGGCAAATGATTTCCAGCTTTATTTCAGCGTAGTAAGCTATTTATAGGTTACTTTAAATTGAAAAACTATGCTTACAGGCTTCGTACTGTGCTTATGGGATTCAAACTCGCGACTCTCAGTGCAACTCAATTCTAAGCCACCCGCAATGGAGATTGATTTATTTTAAATTAAATTTAAAATCAAATATTTGATCTTTCATAATACCCTAACAAGAAAACTTTACAATATGTATGTGTACAGCTTTTAGCTGAATGTAATCACCTCTCACAAGCTCATAGCGATTTTTTGACGTCACCGATTTGCAACGGATTCGACGCAACGCTACATCGCTGCCATACGTGCCTACGCTGCCGCGAACGAAACCCTACCAATGGTGCGCCGGGTCGTGCTAGTCCGTGTCTGTCCACAATATTACGCACCGTGAAAAGCCATCCTCGCTTCGCTCACTGAGGATAGCGGCATGAATCGAGAGTCATAACTCTGACGTTAAAATTCTTTTACGTGATTGATCCGTCAGTAATCTGTCGTCCACAACTAGGTTCACGCTAACGCTAAATTCACAGGAATGTGAATTTGCGTAAAATTCTCCACACTCTGTCGCTCACTGATAAATCCGCTGTCCTCTATATTGTGACAGCGATGTCACCTCACCGCAATAATGTTTAACATGAACCGAACCACATTACACGCTTTCAAAATTTTCAATATAACCTATTATATCTTATACATCTGCTATATGTTATTAAAAGTCTAGAACTATGCAGCGTTGATCATCACCTCTAGTATGAATCAGCAGGACTGTTTCTCTTAAAATAAAATTATACAATAAAACAATTTCTTACAAAACTAATTTTTGAAACAACTTTGATGCGGTCACCTCATTCGCTTGAGTTATTATCAACTGTGTATTCATTCATATTATAATAACCCTTTTTATATAGGTTGTGTTTAACAAAAATTTTAACTAGATTTTGTATATTTTCTGTTCCTTATTATAAATTAAATGAAATTAGTGTATATTTTCTGTTACTTATTATAAATTAAATGAAATTAGTTGTTTGTTCTAACTTGTTACTGTTTATTTGATTTTCATTTTTCACCGTGGCGGCCAAAAAAGATTCCTATCATATCGTGTTCCCGCTGTGTTTTTTCCTGTCCCGCTGGGTTTTATTTTCTCCACAAATAGTAAAAGCATAATTTTCTTTCAATAAGTAATCTTGAAAAAAATATTGATTAAAAAATTATTCTATTGTATTCCATTCCATCCATTGCATTCTATTCTATTATATGCTGTTCTGTTTCATTCTATTCGATTCTGTTTTATTCTATTAAATTCTATTCTGTTATGATCTGTTCTCTTATATTGTATTATATTCGATTCCATTCCTTTACCTCCAATTCCGTTCCGTTCCGTGCTTTTCCATTCAATTTTATTCCGTTCTATTCTAATATTATTAAAATTTTGATATTCTTCCTTATTAACCCCAATAAATCTACTACTGGAGATGGGCCTCTTCCTTTTATTTTTATAATTAGAGAGGATTTGCCTTAATCATCACGCAAGCGTGAAGTTTGGCACATTCGTTGTTGATAACTGTTGCATACTTTACCCAGGTATTAGATATACGTTTGAACTGAAATAGCGTGGTAAATGAGAAAAAATAAACGAGATATTATACGGCCGTCTATTGGAAGTTTTGAGATTTTTCTGGCATTTCCTATAGTCGTCTCTTACAATTCCTTGGAGGAAGTGGAGTAACAGATTTTTCTTACATCGCCATCACATGTTAAGTTACTATGCGATAAAATGTAATAAATTGTAAATAAATTTAAAGCAATCATATTGCCAATAACGTATAGCACGTACGTATAGTTAATTGGACGTGGTTTTGCAAAAAGGATCCAACCCGAGTTTGTGTCAAAAATGTTGACTTGAAGAATAATGTTTGTGGTCTATACTATTATGTGATGTAGCAATTTTAGCAAACGTAACACAAATAAGAAGAAAAATTACAAACAAATAGAAACCATACCGATAATTTGAGTTTATGATATTTGAAGTATGGATACTTCAAATATCATAAACTCAAAATTAACTTATCGCGGTTTGGATCCTTTTTGCATAACTACGTCTAATTATGGAGGTTGATGGTACAACCCAGTTTTTGACATAATTGCAAGTTCCAGAACTTAAGTTGCCATATAAGTCTGATCATGATAAGCCTCATGATAAGATTTTTATACGATAAGAGGTCAAATGGTTCGGTACAGCTTTTGGCTTTCTCTTTAACTTGTTTTGACTTATCTACTTTCATAAATTGTCAAGCCTGAGTAAGCAATACGATATAAACATTTATTTTTAATAGATAAGGCGAGTAAATTATGCATAAGTACACTTTAATTATACACTTTCGGCTTGATATAGCTTACTTTTGTTCAACGATAATACGAAATCGTACTTTTATACATTTTTAATAGATAGATTATCTACGTATAAAGTAGCTTTATCCTTAGATATCCAGTAATTTTAACGCGGCAAGAAAACTATTTTGAACATAATACCGACTTTTCTCGCACTGAAGGTAGAAATTAGTATTATAGATAGAAATTGTATATCCTTTCTAGTGTAAGGATACACAACTTCCATCTAAAATAATATTATTCATGTATGAAGCCATACAAGTATGTACATTTAAATATTGATGTGTCGTTGGTTGAGCTCTAGTGATACAATCACAAAAACGTATTTCATGTTACGCCTAGGCTGTAGCTACAAGAGAAGCTAAGAATCATTTAGCTGATTGAAATAAAGTCAAATCTTGAATTTGATTTTTTTTATTCATCAATCAATTCCTCCTGTAGTGTTGTGGCAAATTTAAAGTTAAATGAAAAGATGGGCAGCAGTGCTTTTCTAATAATGACTAAAAATAAAAAACTTGCGGTTTTTTATTTTTAGTCATTATTAATATATATTAGTCAGAGCGTGGGAACTATTGCAAATATCTTCCCTATGTGGCAGTATATGAGAGAGGCCTATGTTCATCAGTGGACTTTAATAGGATGTTACCGTAACGGTAACAGTAATTTCTCCTGTATATATGATGGAGAGGTATTTCGTACATAAGTTGCACATAAGCAAACAGTCAGACCACAATAATTAATGTTATCTGATAAAAATAATTGTTTAAAATACTTTTTATCTCGTTGAAGGATTAAACATTAACTAATATATTATATTGTACTGATTCGATTTACGCAGCAAAATTAATATTATAAAAGTGAAGCTATCCGGGCTAACTGTGACATCGGGACGTCAAACATCTCAGTCCCCCCGTTACCATGGGTTGCATTAAAGCACCCGATACGTTTTATTTAATGTGTAGTATTCACGTAAATATAAGAAATCATTAACTATTTTACCTTTTTAAGTAACTTTAAAAGCCGAACTTAGACAAGCTGAAAAGAATAAAATTATTTCACATTATGAATTCGGGATTTCAATATGTCTATCATACGTGTACACACTATGTCTTAGCACCGACTTCAGAATGTGAAATGATTTTGTTCTTTATACTTATTTGAAGTCGGCCTTTATTTTTATCTAAAATATTTTTTTTTCGATTAAGTTCAGCCTGTATATTCAGTGTATATAAAAATTCATGTCCATACTTCAGTCTCAACGATAAGAGCGAAGAATTATAGCCTTTCTTTTTGAAATTCGGTATAAGAACATGCGATGAAATTTGATATTAATGGGAATTTCCCAAGAAACTTTATGATCTGTCTACACTTAATTCACATATCTGATTTTTTATTTATTATGTGTTTTGTTAATAACTAACAACATTTCAAAAATTTGTAGACTTTAAAAATATTTGTGCATTTTTCTAGAACGTAATCACGGTAAAATGGGACGGTTTGGACTAAAGTTGATTGGACATTTCCCAGATGGCTGCTAATCTGGCTTAGAGTGAGCGCATTAAATAAATTACCAGCTTTTTTCGAAGACAGCTGATCCTCATGTTGGTGTGAGATGTTTTATATCTTGCGGTAATTTCTTAGCATGTAATGTTTAATAGAAAAATTTATGCAACGTACATAATGATTATAAACGTATAGTAAATCTACTCGAGTTGGATTCTTGACATCAGTGGGATTAACCTTATTTGTAATGCTTTTTTAGACTATTCATCATAGAAAATGTAATGTTTCGTATAAAATATTGTTATGGAAGGGACTAGAGGGACTGTAACAGAATCATAAATAAAAAGTTGAAAAGGGAAAGAAGGTTCGACCGGAATAACCACTTTCTGATAGAATTTCGGCGTTGCTTGGCATCTTAATATCCGTTTCGTGAGCAACAAGAACGGGTATCTCTTTTTATTGCTAACTAGATATTTTACCTTAGTTTTTAGGTTTAACCCAGCGCATTTATTTTTTAATCGAAAGTAACTTGTAAGTGCCTCTAGATCACAGCCTCCACTCGTATTCAAGAGAACTGCATTCTTGTTTATCACCATTACTTGTAAAGAAAAACATAACTCAAGTTTTTTTTTCTAAATATAAGGCGACAAACGACCACACAGTCCACCTGATGGTTAAGTGGTTGCTGTGGCCCATAGACATCTATATCTATCTTCGATTAAGAATCAAAATGCAGATGCGAGTGCAGGTCGAGCCGACCCATTCGTGCTACAACTATACTATAAATATAGCTGCAGCTTGACTCTACCACGTAATAAAAATTGATGTTTACTTGAGCACAAATAAATTTTAACGTGGTAGATCAAGGTAGAATATTTTGTTTGGAACACGAATGTGTCGAAAGGACCTCGCACTCACTGAATACCAGCGAATAAAAGCAGCTTAATAATGCTGTATTTTGTACATTAGGTATTTCATCGTCAATTCATTCATCATTCATAGTTATCATTGAATTGTTTTGATTTTTATCGAATCTCTATAGGCAACAGCATCCACTAACCAACAGCTGGAATGTATTATCGTTTGTTACCAATATTCAATAAAAAAATTAGGTTACAATATAACATTAACTTCAATATAGATTTTTTATTATTGTACTAGTTATAAGTTTCTTTACTTTAAATGTTACCGTCTCCAGTTTGAAGTCGGTAGAAATAACAATTAAAAAAGATTAAATCTGAATGTTGTTGCAAAATCAGTAGGCTGAATCAAAAACTAAATCTATGTTAAACCTAGATCTTTTAACAGATGAATAAATTACTTCCTTAGAGAATTTGTCCTAGAGCTTTGTCGCGCGCCGGAATTTAATAAACTTTTGTCTTGTATATCACTGCTGGCTGGCAGAGCTCACTAAGTATTAAACATCGAATAAGTGACTTAAATATATTAAGAACGGCTTAGTCTTTAAATTAAAAGAAGATCTAGTTGAAAGTTTCAAAGTGATAATACCAGTTGCAATATATATTTTTAACTGTAACATTTCTGGTAAAAATTTACGACTTATATGATTAACTGGATAGTGCATAATGAAAAAAATTAACGAAGTTCCACGCTAGTTTCAAGTGAACACGTTGATTTTAAGAAATATAACGTATATATTTTAGCTACTACATTATGCACACGTATTTTATTTTTTTTATAAGATAAGGTTGAATACATATAATAAATCTGTAGAAAAGTTGTGTCTGTAATTCTAATATATTCTTGAAAAAACAAGTCCAGGGGACTAAATAAAGGCTTCTGAAGCCAAATTAGTGGATTTTAGAATTTTTGTCTGTCTGTCTGTCTGTCTTTCTGTCTGTCTGTCTGTCTTTCTGTCTGTCTGTCTGTCTGTCTGTGTATTCCGGATTCACGCAAAAGCTACTGAACCGATTTACATGAAATTTTGTATGTAAGTAGTGAGTAACCCGGGACAACTTATAGGCTACTTTTTATCCGGTTACGGAACTTCAAACAAGGAAGGTTAAGTATTTTATTTCCTTTACATGTTAATTTTCTATTATATCTTGGTTATATTATAGGCGAGATGACGGGTGTTTTTCAAATAAATACCATATTTGTAAATAAAGTTTAAAATATAGTTATAATCTTGGTAAAATAATTTGAAAATACACCGATTTGGTATTCAACACAGCGCCATCTATCATCAAATGGAAAAATTAGTATATTTTGTCTTCAGTTACTAATAAATGAAATAATATAAATAACGTGCATGTTTATGATTGAATGATTAGATTTTTAAAATTATTAAAAAACTCTACTAAAACACGTTTAGTTTTTTAGTATTTTTGTTATTTTATTTTAAGAGTGTAATAATAGTGACGTTTATCAAAAATATGAAAATTGATAAGCTATTTATTGCAGTTACTAATATATATGTAAAGTTATTAAAACTGGTCTGTCTGCCATTGTAGCAAAATTTTCATTATCATGGTAGTTTTATTCAAGAGATTTTTATATATGTCGTGGCCAGATCGTAGAAATGATCATATATCATAAAGTAGTCTATTATTTCGTAAAGTAGTGGTCATTTTATAATATTTAACACTATTTGTTCACCATGTCATGATATAGCTTGACCAAATCAATGAATAGAAATCTTTTGGAGATATTAATAACTAAACACAACGTTGCATTTTCATAATATGATCATATTACGATATCATTAAATCATTTTTCACCGCTAGCGGCGCTGATAGCGTATTTTTAACAGAAACAGAACTTTTAAGAGAATTGACATAACTTTATCCCTTATTGATATAATATATAAATGTTCGCTTCAATTGCTGACATTACTAGATGGTATGATGGTTTTGGCTTTCATTATTTCATCTAATATTAGCGCCACCTACTTACTTCTAAATAAACTAAGATGGCAAGTCATTGATAAAATGAAATAATATTATGCTACTGAATATACGATGTAAATATTTTTTTTTATAGTATAGGGGGCAAACGAGCATGCGGCTCACCTGATGGTAAAAGACTACCGCCGCCCATGAACAACCGCAACACCAGGGGAATTGCAGATGCGTTGCCGACCTTTTAGAAAGGTGTAAGCTCTTTTCTTGAAGGTTCCTAAGTCGTATCGGTCCGGAAAATTCGCTGGTGGTAATTGATTCCACAAGGAAGTCGTGCGAGGGAGAAAACTTCTTCTAAATCGCACAGTCGTGGACCGCCAATCATCCAGATGGTATGGATGGTAACGCGAGTTTTGTCGCGATGTGCGATGGTGAAATTGAGCGGCTGGAATTAGTCCGAACAATTCCTCAGAGCACTCCCCGTGATAAATGCGATAAAATACGCAAAGAGATGCAACATCTCTACGCAGTGCCAGTGTATCGAGCCGATCAGAAATAACTCGGTCGTCGACGATTCGAACCGCTCTGCGCTGGATGCGGTCAAGTGGAAGGAGCTGGCACTGGGGTGCCCCGGCCCAGAGATGAGAACAGTATTCCATGTGGGGCCGAACTTGCGCTTTGTAAAGTTGCAAGCGATGTGCCGGCATGAAATACTGTCTCGCTCTGCTGAGCACGCCAAGCTTTTTAGAGGCCAATTTGGCCTTCACTTCCAAGTGACCACGAAACTGCACACTATTCGATATGTCGACGCCAAGGATTCCGATACTGGCTGAGGCAGTAAGGGGAGTGCCTTGAAACTGAGGAGATACGACAAAGGGGTTCTTTTTAGCGGTAAACGCGCAAACTTGTGTCTTCTGGGGATTGAACTGGACTAGATTTAGTCGCCCCCAATCCGAGACTTTGTTAAGCAAAGACTCGACTTCAGACACAAGTTAGTCCCGGTACTCGGCGACGTTTTCCCGAGAAATATTGGCACGGCCGGTAAATAAGGCATCACCAGTGCTGTCGTCCGCATAGCAATGAATGCTGCCAGTTAGCAACATATCATTGATATGCAGGAGAAACAGCGTTGGTGATAGCACGCAGCCTTGTGGAACACCAGCGTTGATAGGCTTGAAATCAGAGCATTCACCGTCTACTACGACCTTGATGCTCCGATCAGCAAGGAAACTGGTGATCCATTTGCACAATTTCTCGGGAAGCCCATAGGAAGGAAGCTTCGAAAGAAGCGCTTTGTGCCAGACCCGATCAAAGGCCTTCGCTACGTCCAAACTAACGGCTAATGCCTCCCCCTTGGACTCTACTGCCTCCGCCCATCTATGAGTTAAGTAGACTAGAAGATCACCAGCTGATCGACCCCGACGAAAACCGTACTGGCGGTCACTAATCAGCTGGTGATCCTCAAGGTACCTCATGAGCTGGCAGTTTATAATGGCTTCCATTATTTTGGAGAACAAGGAGGTGATGGCGATAGGCCTGTAGTTGGACGGGTCTGAGCGGTCGCCATTTTTAGGGATCGGGTGCACCAAAGCTGTCTTCCATGAGTTCGGGACTACGCCTTGGGAGTAGGAGTACCGGAAAAGACGCGTTAAAACCGGTGCCAACTCCGGAGCACACGTCTTCAGCACAATGGGAGGGACTCCATCGGGCCCACTCGACTTGTTGACGTCCAGGGAGAAGAGTGCTTTGCGGACCGAGCGCTGTGTAAATCGCACATCCGGCATGGAGCACTCACATCGCGGGATGGTCGGCGGTGTGTTCCCCCCGTCATCTAGAGTCGAGTTGGACGCAAAAAGAGAGCTCAACAGATCGGCTTTCTCCTTTGCGGCATGGGCCAGTGAGTCGTCCTCTCTGTGCAGAGATGGAAGAGATGGCTGACAGAAGTTCCCTTGGACAGCCTTGGCGAGAGACCAGAATGCACGGGTTCCCGAAGGAAGGCGAACTAGCTTCTCGCCAATTCTGCCGATGTGCTTAGACCTTGCCTTGGCAATGACGCTTTTGAAGGACCTGGAGGCGGAATTATACTTCTTTTTTAATGCGCTAGTGTTTACAGAGACGTTGATGCGTCAGCCCAGGCCTGGTAGCACTCCTGCTTATAGCGTGATGCTATTTTACAGGAGCGACCAAACCATGGCTGGGATCTGCCTCCGATGGGCACCACAGAAAATGGAATAAAAAGTTCCATACCCTGAAGTACCACATCAGCAACAGAATCGGCAACAACGCTGGGATCTTCCGGCGAAAAGCAAACCCGCCCCCAAGGGTAGGATGCAAAAAAAAGACCGCATCCCTTCCCAATCAGCTGACCTATAGTGCCAAACACGGCGGCAAGCTGTAGATCGCAACTACGATTGGAGCGTGATTGGCACCGTACTCCGGATCAGACAATGGTCCGAAGAGCCCAGAGGGGCATCGACGGAGACCTGATATCCGTCCGGATGAGAGGTCAGCAGAAGGTCCAACAGGGAAGGTACATGGTCTTCCACATCTGGGATCCGCGTAGGCGAAGTAACCAGTTGTGTTAGACCATATGCCAAAGCAAAGTCATAGACAGATCTACCCGCATGATCGGTTAAACGAGAACCAAGCCATTCAGCGTGGTGGGCGTTGAAATCACCGAGTATCACGATCTCTGCGGATGGGACCTGTTGTAGCACGGAGTCTGCAGCCATTTGGACGTGGTCTATGAGTCGGTCTGTGTCGGCATTACCGCTATGGGACCTATAGAGGCACCCGTAGACGCGGGGATGGTCGTCGCTGTCTACGCGCAGCCATAGGATGGACAGGTCCGTACCTTCAAGGCTGCCGAGGCGTCGAAAACAGATGTCCTCTCTGACATACACGCAAACTCCAGCCCGGGGCACAAACGAGTGTTCTAATTTGTACCCCGGGTAGGAGAGATACGAAGTATCAGCCGGAGAGGACACCTGTGTCTCGGTAAGAAAGAGCAAGGCCGGCTTAGCTATCTCCAGATGGTAGTGGACGGCGTTAAGGTTTGAATGAAGTCCCCTGATATTGCAGAAATCCACGGTAAGCGTGGCAGGGGTTGCCTTTGTCTTCTTGCTCCGCTTGCCCCGAGCAGGTTTCGTCTTGAGCGGAATTTCGCCCCCCCCCCCCCCCCCCCCAGAATACGCGGGGCAGCCTGAGCACCCACGCCCAGGAGTGTTGAATTGAATCATTACATTACATTCATACCGTGTTGGAATCAGCGCAGCGAACACTTTTTTGGCCAAAAACTCTGCGGCCTGTGCCCATTAGTGACATGTATGTAAGCTGCTTTTTTTTTAGTTTTAATAGGGCAATATATACAGTTTTTATTTCATTCGTGTTTTTGGCTATGTTACTTTTTGTTTTCACTCTACCGTAAATATTAAGGCTTGCAAAGATGAGTAGAACTCATTATCGTCAGCCTATCAAAACTCCACTGAAATGAACATAGGCCTCCGCCATAAATTGTCAAGTAGCTGGATATTTCCTATAGTTGTCACGCCTGGTAGGCGGGTTGGCAACCGCAGCTATTATTATTTTGATCTGTTGTCAAGAAGATGATGCAGCCCATCCCATTTCCAGTTTGTTTTCCAATGTCGCCTCTTATGACGGGACGATATGAGGTGGTGGATTTTCTTTCACCGCCACAAAAGGTCGAACATTTTTCGACTCCCTTTCATGAGTGTAGTGATCCTCATGTTCACTGTGAATAATATTTATAAGGAATAAAACTAATTTTAAGGATTCTATCACGTTTAATTTTTTAAATTTCCGATGTTTTGGGCACTTTACAGCATCCATGGTCACGGGAGAGGCGGGAGAACTGAGGTGTTTGACGACCTGATGTCGTAGTTAAAATATAATAGAATAAATGCAGAAGTAGTTTCAATTTAATTTTTTTAATAATGGGGTCCTTAACAGATGGTAGCACTCAGCCATCTTCCCTATTAAAATTAGGATATTTTTAATTTCAATAGCCTCGCGAATCATCATTGGTAGGATTCAGTGTTCTATTGTAAGGATTTGTTGTCTATCAGATCCGATTTAATGGTTGGCACGATACTAAATATGTTGACATACTTTAGACTTCCCGGAGCTTCGGTGCTTCACATCAACGATATATTCTTTTACTCGGAACTTTCATCCAAGATGCGTAAAAAAACCCGTAACATAAGTTTTAATCCATGTGTAGCATTCATTATTATAGAACTGTATTTATGAAATTTTCAAGTCTACTCGAAGTAAAAAAATATATATACATCTATTTTATGGTGCCAATAAATATTAAATAGGACCAAGGATATGAATAAAATGTCTCAATAAATATTATATTACTTTGTTAAAACTAAATTAACTTTAACTATTAATAAATGTAAAGAGTAAAATGTAAAGAATAATAACACATTTCGATTTTAAGACTATTTACCTTATGGATACATCGGAATCGGAAGACACGCCCGATATAAAAAATTGTCGGTGTTTTTAGACATATATTTTCACGTGTCTCTGTAGCATGTTACCGATCATCTACGTCTAATAGTATTTTAGAATGAAAAAAATCTTTGACAAATATAGAGACATAGATACCGAGGTGACTCTAAAAGTGAACAAATTTTTTCTAAATTTAATTAAAACAGCTTTTAATGATGTTCCTAAATTCAAGCACACGCGAGCGAAGCCGCGGGTATAAAGCTAGTTATGTTATATGTTTAGTATTACCTATTACTGTCATTGGCGCAAGACGTTGTAATTAATTATAAATAAATAAATAAATAAATGTGACCTTAACCTTAAGAAGAATATTAACTTTTTGTTAATTATATAGCCTCATGGCAGCGTCTTCATAATAACGATTAAAACTAAACAGCGTTTACCAACCCGCTTGGCAAGCATGGCAACTATGGCAAATATCCCCTCTATGAAACAATCTATGGGGAGGCCTATGTACAGCAGAAGACATTAATAGGCTGTAACGGTTTATTACAGCCTTAAAACATTATTTAAGCTAGCATGTCACGGCAATTATCTGCGGTTTTGTGAATTAAGGTGTCTTAATATTATCTAGATCGTGTACCTACAGTAATCTTCTCAACTTACCTTGATAAAACTTTCAGCTTTTGCTGTCGCACGGATGGGCCGGCTCGAACCGGGGTGGTACCACGACCTCACAGAATACCAGCGTGAAGTAGAGGTTTACCTCTGCGTTTCGCTTGGTGAGTGCAGGTGGCCGGAGGTCCTTTTTACTGGAAATGAGGCATTCCATCCTAGTCCTCACGGGTGAAAAGGCATCTGCATGTTGATCTGTAACAGAGGATAGATGTAGATGTCTACGGGCCGCAGCAACCACTTACCATCACGTGGACTGTGTGCTCATCATCACGCAAGCGCGAAGTTTGGCACATTCGTTGTTGATAACTTTTGCATACTTTACCCAGGTATTAGATATACGTTTGAACTGAAATAGCGTGGTAAATGAGAAAAAATAAACGAGATATTATACGGCCGTCTATTGGAAGTTTTGAGATTTTTCTGGCATTTCCTATAGTCGTCTCTTACAATTCCTTGGAGGAAGTGGAGTAACGGATTTTTCTTACATCGCCATCACATGTTAAGTTACTATGCGATAAAATGTAATAAATTGTAAATAAATTTAAAGCAATCATATTGCCAAGAACGTGCTATGTACGGCCCTATTATCATTTAAAATGGTTCGAAGGAAATTACTTCTTGATATTTTCGTAAAAGTATGCGTATCCGAAATTACCTTCAATATAATAAACGGAGCCTGACATGAAAGGATTGAGTTTCACTATAGAATGTCTGCGAATTATAATACAGAAAGTATATTATAACTCGTTCTTATCTACGTATAAACTGAACTTTAAAGATTAAAGTTTTAGCTTTAGCTGTATTAGCTTAGGTATTTACACACCTTTTGTGTTATTTGACCTATCACAGTTTCTTAAGATGTTTGAATACAGTATTATATTATTAGTTTTGCATGAAATTTCAACTATATATTTAAAGTATTAAGTTCGAAAAATGAGGATATCCGCGGTAGAACCAGAGTAACCGACATAGCTCAACGGATTAGTAAGCTGAAGTGGCAGTGGGCCGGACATATAGCTCGAAGAACCGTCAACCGATGGGGAAGAAAGTTTCTCGAGCAGCAGCCTCGTACCGGTAGGAAATGTAGGGTGACCCCCCACTAGTCACTCCCGTCACTGGAGTGATGATCTGGTAAGACATGCAGGAAGTCGATGGATGCAGGTGGCTCAGGACCGTGCTTTGTGTCATGTCGTCATTTCTTTGTACAGGATAATTTACAAGATAGTTCAGATACCGGAGTAGTTCGTTAACTTATATAGTTAATTGGACGTGGTTTTGCAAAAAGGATCCAACCCGAGTTTGTGTCAAAAATGTTGACTTGAAGAATAATGTTTGTGGTCTATACTATTATGTGATGTAGCAATTTTAGCAAACGTAACACAACTAAGAAGAAAAATTACAAACCAATAGAAACCATACCGATAATTTGAGTTTATGATATTTGAAGTATGGATACTTCAAATATCATAAACTCAAAATTAACTTATCGCGGTTTGGATCCTTTTTGCATAACGACGTCTAATTATGGAGGTTGATGGTACAACCCAGTTTTTGACATAATTGCAAGTTCCAGAACTTAAGTTGCCATATACGTCTGTGGTGAGTTGAGAAAAAGGCAAGTAATTAAGAATCAGAAATCAGTAATGAAGTGAAGCAGAGCTGAGCATAAGGTTTAAAGCGACGCTGAACACTATAGCGCAAAGTAGCTTGAAGAAACTAAACACATTCATCTACGACTTACGAGGTCATGATAAGCCTCATGATAAGATTTTTATACGATAAGAGGTCAAATGGTTCGGTACAGCTTTTGGCTTTCTCTTTAACTTGTTTTGACTTATCTACTTTCATAAATTGTCAAGCCTAAGTAAGCAATACGATATAAACATTTATTTTTAATAGATAAGGCGAGTAAATTATGCATAAGTACACTTTAATTATACACTTTCGGCTTGATATAGCTTACTTTTGTTCAACGATAATACGAAATCGTACTTTTATACATTTTTAATAGATAGATTATCTACGTATAAAGTAGCTTTATCCTTAGATATCCAGTAATTTTAACGCGGCAAGAAAACTATTTTGAACATAATACCGACTTTTTCTCGCACTGAAGGTAGAAATTAGTATTATAGATAGAAATTGTATATCCTTTCTAGTGTAAGGATACACAACTTGCATCTAAAATAATATTATTCATGTATGAAGCCATACAAGTATGTACATTTAAATATTGATGTGTCGTTGGTTGAGCTCTAGTGATACAATCACAAAAACGTATTTCATGTTACGCCTAGGCTGTAGCTACAAGAGAAGCTAAGAATCATTTAGCTGATTGAAATAAAGTCAAATCTTGAATTTGATTTTTTTTATTCATCAATCAATTCCTCCTGTAGTGTTGTGGCAAATTTAAAGTTAAATGAAAATATGGGCAGCAGTGCTTTTCTAATAATGACTAAAAATAAAAAACTTGCGGTTTTTTATTTTTAGTCATTATTAATATATATTAGTCAGAGCGTGGGAACTATTGCAAATATCTTCCCTATGTGGCAGTATATGAGAGAGGCCTATGTTCATCAGTGGACTTTAATAGGATGTTACCGTAACGGTAACAGTAATTTCTCCTGTATATATGATGGAGAGGTATTTCGTACATAAGTTGCACATAAGCAAACAGTCAGACCACAATAATTAATGTTATCTGATAAAAATAATTGTTTAAAATACTTTTTATCTCGTTGAAGGATTAAACATTAACTAATATATTATATTGTACTGATTCGATTTACGCAGCAAAATTAATATTATAAAAGTGAAGCTATCCGGGCTAACTGTGACATCGGGACGTCAAACATCTCAGTCCCCCCGTTACCATGGGTTGCATTAAAGCACCCGATACGTTTTATTTAATGTGTAGTATTCACGTAAATATAAGAAATCATTAACTATTTTACCCTTTTAAGTAACTTTAAAAGCCGAACTTAGACAAACTGAAAAGAATAAAATTATTTCACATTATGAATTCGGGATTTCAATATGTCTATCATACGTGTACACACTATGTCTTAGCACCGACTTCAGAATGTGAAATGATTTTGTTCTTTATACTTATTTGAAGTCGGCCTTTATTTTTATCTAAAATATTTTTTTTTCGATTAAGTTCAGCCTGTATATTCAGTGTATATAAAAATTCATGTCCATACTTCAGTCTCAACGATAAGAGCGAAGAATTATAGCCTTTCTTTTTGAAATTCGGTATATGAACATGCGATGAAATTTTATATTAATGGGAATTGCCCAAGAAACAAAAAATTTATGATCTGCCTATACTTAATTTACATATCTATTTTTTTATTTATTAAGTGTTTTGTTAATAACTAACAACATTTTAAAAATGTGTACTTAAAAATATTTGTGCATTATTCTAGAATGTAATCACTGTAAAATGGGACGGCTTGGACTAAAGTTGATTGGACATTTCCCAGATGGCTGCTAATCTGGCTTAGAGTGAGCGCATTAAATAAATTACCCGTTTTTTTCGTAGACAGCTGATCCTCATGTTGGTGTGAGATGTTTTATATTTTGCGGTAATTTTTTAGCATGTAATGTTTAATAGAAAATTTTATGCAACGTACATAATGATTATAAACGTATAGTAAATTTCCTCGAGTTGGATTCTTGACAGCAGTGGGATTAACCTTATTTGCAATGCTTTTTTTTGGACTATTCATCATAGAAAATGTAATGATTCGTATAAAATATTGTTATGGAAGGGACTAGAGGGACTGTAACAGGATTCCGTTACAGTCCCTCCACCTTCTTTCCCTTTTCAACTTTTTATTTATGATTATAAATAAAAAGTTGAAAAGGGAAAGAAGGTTCGACCGGATTAACCATTTTCTGATAGAATTTTAGCGATGCATAGCATCTTAATATCCGTTTCGTGAGCGACAAGAACCGGTATCTCTTTTTACTGGTAACTAGATATGTAACCTTAGTTTTTAGGTTTAAACCCGCGCATTTATTTTTTAATCGAAAGTAACTTGTAAGTGCCTCTAGATCACAGCCGTATTCCAAAAAACTGCATGCTTGTTTATCACTTTTACTTGTTAAGAAAAACATAACTCAAGTTTTTTTTATAAATATAGGTTGACAAACGACCACACAGTCCACCTGATGGTAAGTGATTGCTGTGGCCCATAGACATCTATATCTATCTTCGATTAAGAATCAAAATGCAGATGCGAGTGCAGGTCGAGCCGACCCATTCGTACTACAACTATACTATAAATATAGCTGCAGCTTGACTCTACCACGTAATAAAAATTGATGTTTACTTGAGCACAAATAAACTTTAACGTGTTAGATCTAGGTAGAATATTTTGTTTGGAACACGAATTTGTCGAAAGGACCTCGCACTCACTGAATACCAGCGAATAAAAGCAGCTTAATAATGCTGTATTTTGTACATTAGGTATTTCATCGTCAATTCATTCATCATTCATAGTTATCAATGAATTGTTTTGATTTTTATCGAGTCTCTATAGGCAACAGCATCCACTAACCAACAGCTGGAATGTATTATCGTTTGTTACCAATATTCAATAAAAAAAAATAGGTTACAATATAACATTAACTTCAATATAGATTTTTTTATTATTGTACTAGTTATAAGTTTCTTTACTTTAAATGTTAGTGACGCTTTATCATCTTCGGCTCCATCACTATTTACGAGTACGGTACGGTAATAAAATGGAATAGTTAATAATTTAAAATTAAAAACTTTGTACAACCGATTTCAATATAAATTATTGAGAATAACTCAAAAACTATTGGTCAGACCTTAATCAATTTATATGGGACCACATGTGAAGCACGGGCTTTCAAATAAAAAAAGAATCATCGAATTCGGTTCACCCAGTAAAAAGTTATGAGGTAGCACACATAAAAAAAACATACAGTCGAATTGAGTACCGTCTCCAGTTTGAAGTCGGTAGAAATAACAATTAAAAAAGATTAAATCTGAATGTTGTTGCAAAATCAGTAAGCTGAATCAAAAACTAAATCTATGTTAAATCTAGAGCTTTTAACAGATGAATAAATGACTTCCTTAGAGAATTTGTCCTCGAGCTTTCTCGCGCGTCGGAATTTAATAAACTTTTGTCTTGTATATCACTGCTGGCTGGCAGGGCTCACTAAGTATTAAACACCGAATAAGTGACTTAAATATATTAAGAACGGCTTAGTCTTTAAATTAAAAGAAGATCTAGTTGAAAGTTTCAAAGTGATAATACCAGTTGCAATATATATTTTTAACTGTAACATTTCTGGTAAAAATTTACGATTCATATGATTAACTGGATAGTGATTAATAAAAAAAATTAACGAAGTTCCACGCTAGTTTTAAGTGAACACGTTGATTTTAAGAAATATAACGTATATATTTTAGCTACTACAGTATGCACACGTATTTTTTTTTTTTTTATAGGATAAGGGCTAAAAACGAGCACACAGTCCACCTGATGGTAAGCGGTTGCTGCGGCCCATAGACATCTACATCTATCCTCTGTTACAGATCAAAATGCAGATGCGTTTTCACCCGTGAGGACTAGGATGGAATGCCTCATTTCTAGTGAAAAGGGCCTCCGGCCACCTGCACTCACCAAGCGAAACGCAGAGGTAAACCTCTACTTCACCCTGGTATTCTGTGAGGTCGTGGTACCACCCCGGTTCGAGCCGGCCCATCCGTGCGACAGCAAAAGCTGAAAGTTTTATCAAGGTAAGTTGAGAAGATTACTGTAGGTACACGATCAAGAAAATATTAAGACTACTTAATTCACAAAACCGCAGATAATTGTTGCTAGCTTAAATAATGTTTTAAGGCTGTAATAAACCGTTACAGCCTATTAATGTCTACTGCTGTACATAGGCCTCCCCATAGATTGTTTCATCGAGGGGATATTTGCCATAGTTGCCATGCTTGGCAAGCGGGTTGGCAAACACAGTTTTTTAGTTTTAATCGTTATTATGAAGACGCTGCTGCCCTGCCTGTATTGTTTCCCTCTGTCGAATCATACGACAACCACGGGGTGATAAGGGACAGTGGATATTCTTTTACCGCCACTAAACGGTAAAGACTATATATTTAAAAAAAATTTAATATTATTTTTAAGGTAAGGTTACATTTATTTATTTATTTATAATTAATTACAACGGCTTGCGCCAATGACAGTAATAGGTAATACTAAACATATAACATAATTAACATAATTCAAAAACAAATAACAAGTCAGAGATCAAACATACTTAACAATAACTAGAGGAAATAAAATAATATAAAACAGAAGAAAGTGATAACAACATACAACTTATTTTCCTAACAAACATGGCTTTCACATAACATGAGACAGTTTGACATGATCACCTTGAGTGTGTCATTAAAGATGTCACATTCCGGGACTGTCTCCATTCACATATGAGGGTGAAAGCCCTCGAAGTTAAGTGACTACATCAATACTGCACAACTATTGGCGTTAAAAACAGCAGATGTTATATATTCTATAATATTATTTGCTGCATTCAAACTTTAGTAAGTTTGAAATAAAGACTGCGCAACTATAAAACGTTGTAATCTCAAATCTAATACTAACTCCCATCTAGATTTTTTTATGTATTGCTGCTGAAATATTTTGAATATTAGTTAGAGTTAAGGTTAATTTATGTTAAAAAAATGTGCGGGACTATTCGGTAACAAAAGGGGACTAATGTTCATATCGCAACAACAGACCAAAATGGTTGACAGAGAGTTGCGTACATTTCAAGTGACGCTAAAACCATGCTCAATTTCTTCACACTCCTCAGACTTTTCTTCTTTATCTTTTTACTGCCATAAAATTCCACTGCTGAACACAAACATATGCACTATTGTGTTTTGGTTACAAATGTGTTTATGTGTATATGTGTACGCAAGTGTGTGCTCTTATAACGAGAAGAGCATGGTTTAAGCTTGGCTTTGGCGTCACTTTCACACATCTTTCTTTGTTTGCCTGAGACAACTACAAGTATATCAGAAGCAGCATAAGATAATTCATCTCTAATGTTCATTTAGTGTGTGCCATAAGTTGGGGTTATATAAATATATGAAAACGTCAAAAAAATCTCATTGTCCGGTAGATGGCTAATCATTTTTTTTTTCACATTAAAAAACGTTACCTTCACACTAGAATTTTCTCCTGTATCATGGGGCAGTTTACATACATAAATTTCACAAGGACAAACATCCAGACCCGGAACTTTTATTTATGGATACACAACTTCTATCAAAAATAATATTGTTCATGTATGAAGCAATACAAGTATGTAGATTTAAATATTAATGTGTCGTTGGTTGAGCTCTAGTGATACAATAACCATATAATAAATAAAAGAGCCATACTGCATATATGTAGTATAGTTGTAGCACAAATGGGTTGGCTCGACCAGGGAAGGTCCACGCTCTCATAAAATACTAGCGTATAATTGCAACTTAATGCTACTGTATTATCGTATGGTGAGTGTAGAGAACCGAAGACTTTTTTTACTGGAAAGGAGGCATTCCATCTTAGTCTTCACGGGTGACAACGCATCTACATTTTAGTTTGTAATTGAGGATAGATGTAGATGTCTATGGGCTGCAGCAACCACTTACCATCAGATGAACTGTGTGCTCATTTGTCACCCTTATCCTGTAAAAAATCGTATTTCATGTTAAGCCTAGGCAGTAGCTACGAGACAAGTTAAGGATCATTCCACTTATTGAAATAAAGTCAAATCTCAAATTTGATTTTTTTTATTCTACTTCTTAAACATCAATCAATTTCTCCTGCAGTATAGTGGTGGTGTAAGAATACCCACTAACCCGTACCATCCCGTGGGTATCCGTGAGTCGACAGAGGTAAAGAAATCAAGAGATGGGCAGCAGTGTCTTTCTAATAACGACTAAAAATAAAACTTTGTCTAGTGGGTTAACAACTGCGGTTGTTAACCCACTAGACAAGCGTGGGAACTATGGCAAATATCTCCCCTGTGTGGCAGTATAGGAGAGAGGACTATGTTCATCAGAGGACTTTAATAGGATGTTACAGTAACGGTAACAGTAATTTCTCCTGTATATATCCTGTATATAAAGGAGAGGTATTTCGTACATAAGTTACACATAAGCAAAAATTAAGACCACAATTATTATTGTTATCTCATAAAAATAATTGTTTTAAATACTTTTTAACTCGTTGAAGGGTTAAACATTAGCTAATATATTACATTGTTTCATTCCTACTACAAATATAGGGAGTGTTGCGCTCTCTGTTTGTGATATTTTTTGAAGCATCAAATTAAATTCTAACTACATTAGTGAATATATACTCAATTTCACTATCGCACATCGCGACGAAACTCGCGATACCCACCATACCATCTGGATTATTGGCGGTCCACCACTGTGCGATTTAGAAGAAGTTTTCTTCTTCGCGCAACTTCCTTGTGGAATCGATTACCACCAGCAAATTTTTCGGACTGATAAGACTTAGGGACCTTCAAGAAAAGAGTCTACTCCGTTTTAAAAGGCCGGCAACGCTCCTGCAAATCCCCTGGTGTTGCAGTTGTTCATGGGCGTTGGTAGTCACCATCAGGTGAGCCGCATGCTCGTTTGCCCCTTCCCCCATAAAAAATCTATCTTGACTAATGTAATAAAGAGGAAGAGGTTTTTGTTTGTTTTATTACGCTAATCTCTCAGAGGCTACCCGTCCGATTCGACTAATTATTTTTGTATATGATAGTCACATTGATGAGAAATAGTAAAGGTTATCTAGCATTAGGTTACACCTCTCAGATAGTCTTAAATATTAATTTTTGTTAAGCAAGTCGAAAGAAAAAACGCTCCCGAACTGCTTTATCTGTGATATATAAATACAATGTTCTACAAACATAAAGACATTTCCTCCATGTAAAAAGGTGTACGATACCAAGGGGACGAATTTTCTAATCGAGATTTTGATATGCCTTAGTCCACTTAAAAGGGTAGAATAATGAACAATTTTATCCTTTTGAGTAACTTTAAAAGCCGAATTCAAGCAAACTGAAAATAATAAAATTATTTCTATTAAATAATAATTCTAGTAATAATAAAATTATTTATTACACTATGTCTTAGCACCGACTTCAGAATGTGAAGTTATTTTGTTCTTTATATTTATTTGAAGTCGGCTTTTACTTTTTGACTAAAATATTTTTTTTCGCTTACATTCAGTCTGTATATTCAGTGTATATAAAATTTCATGTCCATACTTCAGTCTCCACGATAAGAGCGAAGAATTATAGCCTTTCTTTTTGAAATTCGGTATATGAACATGCGATGAAATTTGATATTAATGGGAATTGCCCAAGAAACTTTATGGTCGACACTTAATTCACATATCTGATTTTTTATTTATTATGTGTTTTGTTAATAACTAAAAACATTTCAAAAATTTGTAGACTTTAAAAATATTTGTGCATTTTTCTAGAACGTAATCACGGTAAAAAGGGACGGTTTGGACTAAAGTTGATTGGACATTTCCCAGATGGCTGCTAATCTGGCTTAGAGTGAGCGCATTAAATAAATTACCCGTTTTTTTCGTAGACAGCTGATCCTCATTTTGGTGTGAGATGTTTTATATCTTGCGGTAATTTTGTAGCATGTAATGTTTAATAGAAAAATTTATGCAACGTGCATAATGATCATAAACGTATAGTAAACCTCCTCGAGTTGGATTATTGACATCAGTGGGATTAACCTTATTTGTAATGCTTTTTTTAGACTATTCATCATAGAAAATGTAATGTTTCGTATAAAATATTGTTATGGAAGGGACTAGAGGGTTTGTAACAGAATCATAAATAAAAAGTTGAAAAGGGAAAGAAGGTTCGACCGGAATAACCACTTTCTGATAGAATTTTGGCGTTGCATAGCATCTTAATATCCGTTTCGTGAGCGACAAGAACCGGTATCTCTTTTTACTGGTAACTAGATATTTTACCGTAATTTTTAGGTTTAACCCAGCGCATTTATTTTTCAATCGAAAGTAACTTGTAAGTGCCTCTAGATCACAGCCTCCACTCGTATTCAAGAAAACTGCATGCTTGTTTATCACCATTACTTGTAAAGAAAAACATAACTCGAGTTTTTTTTCTAAATATAAGTTGACAAACGACCACATAGTCCACCTGATGGTAAGTGGTTGCTGTGGCCCATAGACATCTATATCTATCTTCGATTAAGAATCAAAATGCAGATGCGAGTGCAGGTCGAGCCGACCCATTCGTGCTACAACTATACTATAAATATAGCTGCAGCTTGACTCTACCACGTAATAAAAATTGATGTTTACTTGAGCACAAATAAACTTTAACGTGGTAGATCAAGGTAGAATATTTTGTTTGGAACACGAATTTGTCGAAAGGACCTCGCTCTCACTGAATACCAGCGAATAAAAGCAGCTTAATAATGCTGTATTTTGTACATTAGGTATTTCATTTCATTTCATTTCACAATTCATTCATCATTCATAGTTATCATTGAATTGTTTTGATTTTTATCGAGTCTCTATACGCAACAGCATCCACTAACCAACAGCTGGAATGTATTGTCGTTTGTTACCAATATTCAATAAAAAAATTAGGTTACAATATAACATTAACTTCAATATAGATTTTTTATTATTGTACTAGTTATAAGTTTCTTTACTTTAAATGTTAGTGACGCTTTATCATCTTCGGCTCCATCACTATTTACGAGTACGGTACGGTAATAAAATGGAATAGTTAATAATTTAAAATTAAAAATTTTGTACAACGGACTTCAATAGAAATTATTGAGAATAACTCAAAAACTAATGGTCAGACCTTAATCAATTTATATGGGACCACATGTGAAGCACGGGCTTCAGAAGAATCATTGAATTCGGTTCACCCAGTTAAAAGTTATGAGGTAGCACACATAAAAAACATACAGTCGAATTGAGTACCGTCTGCTGTTTGAAGTCGGTAGAAAAAACAATTAAAAAAGATTAAAACTGAATGTTGTTGCAAAATCAGTAGGCTGAATCAAAAACTAAATCTATGTTAAATCTAGAGCTTTTAACAGATGAATAAATGACTTCCTTAGACAATTTGTCCTCGAGCTTTGTCGCGCGTCGGAATTTAATAAACTTTTGTCTTGTATATCACTGCTGGCTGGCAGGGATCACTAAGTATTAAACATTACGTGACTTAAATATATTAAGGACGGCTTAGTCTTTAAATTAAAATAAGATTTAGTTGAAAAGTTTTAAAAAGATAATACCAGTTGAAATATATATTTTTAATTATAACATTTCTATTGACTGTTCTGACTGACTATTCGGTAACAAAAGGGGACTAAAGTTTATATCGCAACAACAGACCAAAAAAGGTTGACAGAGAGTTGCGTACATTTCAAGTAACCCTAAAACCATGCTCAATTTCTTCACACTCTTCACACTTTTCTACACTATCTCTTTACATTCTATAAAATTCCACTGCTGAACACAAACATATGCATTATTGTGTTTTGGTTACAAATGTGTTTATGTGTATATTGTACGCAAGTGTGTGCTCTTATAACGAGAACAGCATGGTTTTGGGTTGGTTTTGGCGTCACTTTCACACGTCTTTCTTTGTTTGCTTGAGACATCTACAAGTATATCAGAAGCAGCATAAGATAATCCATCTCTAATTTTCATTTAGTGTGTACCATAAGTTGCGGTTATATAAATATATGAAAACGTCAAAAAAAATCTCATTGTCCGGTATATGGCTAATCGTTATTTTTCTCATTAAAAAACGTTACCTCCACACTAGGATTTTCTCCTGTATTTTGGGGTCAGTTTACATACATAAATTTCACAAGGACAAACATCCAGACTCGGATCAATAATTTGTAGACCATACAAATACTTGTTCCGTGCGGGATTTGAACCCGCGGCCCTTGGCGCTACAACTTATTGCTAATCCACTGCGCCACGGAGCCGTCAATATTCGGTTTTGTATGTGTAAGTACTTAGATCGGCCGCGGGCAAAAAGATTTAATATATATATTAAATGTCTTTGGTCACGGGAGATCTTACAACTTACGACAGTCCGCTTGCCATGCGTAACGATTACGGCAAATCCTAAAGTAGAAAATACTATAATGTTGTATAATATTACTTGAATAATAATGAAAAATCCCAGCGAAATAGACGTTAGTAATATGAACAAAAAATTTGTATCGTGCGTAGATATATATATATATTATATGAAATAACCTCAATTACCTGTGAAAAATAGAGTGCGAAAGTATGTACGTGCTATGTATTATTCATAAATTTCATTTATATTCGTTGACACAATGACAAATGAATATAAACAATTTGTTAGGTTTTGTTCTACCACTATTATCGTCGTGACTGAACTTTCGTCGTGATTGAAGTGTCGTCATTTCTATGTCGGTGAGAATAAATTTGAAATCGGTGCCGACACGAGAAACAAAATTCTGTATACGTTCTTGAATTCGGTTTGTTATTACTGGGGCGGTTGTTTAACGTTTTTTGAATTCAATATTTTTCTTTTATAATTTGTTATACGCCTGGCTATGTATAATTACGGAAATCTAATTTTATTCTATTGTTTTCCTTTTACATTAAATCTGCACTTAAAATAAAATGAAAGCCTGATAGGAAAAGCAAGTAGAAAATAAAAGGTTTTAAGTAAAAGTGAAGGTACAACTTGAAAAACCCACTCGTTTAATCAGTATAAACTTCAAACGTAGGACTTGAACGCTCCGATTTTCATACGATAATGTGTCGCGGGTTCGTATCCCAGCTCATTCCAAAAGCAAAGGTTGGTTTTTTTCTCTTAAGTAATTTTCAGTAGCAGCCCAGAGTCGGGAAGTTTGCGGTGTTTTAACTCCTTATCCATGAAAGCACGTAAAGCCGTTGATCCTGCGCCTAAACTAAACTCTTAAATAAACTAAACAAAACATAAACTCTTATTTTTCTCATTTTATCTTTTTCTCTTGATTACCGTCACATTGCTATGAGAGTGGCAGAATAAAGAGCGTATCTGAGCTTCCACACATACTCGTGCTCTGAGTATAATCCTATCCTGCGCAGTTGACTTGCCTCCATTGAGACTGGCTGCCATAAACGAAATTTGACCTATAGGACATTACCAATATTATTTTAAAGTTCGACGTAGATTTTTATATTGATTCCGTTCTTGTAGAGCTAACCAATGTTACATCGTGATAAGCAGTGTTGCTGTTCGTTTGCATACTTAATATATTCAAGTGATATTATATACAGTAAAGCCAACGAGAGGCGATACCAAATGTAAACAAAACCAATGCAACAATAAAATCGTACTTTTATTTATTTTTGATAGATAATCTACCTACAAAGTAGCTTTATCCTTATATATCTAGTAATTTTAAAGCGGCAACAAACCTACATAATAACGACATGATCCCGCACTTAAGGTAGAAATACTTTTGTTCAACGATAATACGAAATCGTACTTTTATACATTTTTAATAGATAGATTATCTACGTATAAAGTAGCTTTATTCTTAAATATCCAGTAATTTTAACGCGGCAAGAAAACTATTTTGAACATAATACCGACTTTGTCTCGCACTGAAGGTAGAAATTAGTGTTATAGATAGAAATTGTGTATCCTTTCTAGTGTAAGGATACACAACTTCTATCAAAAATAATATTGTGCATGTATAAAGCTATACAAGTATGTAAATTTAAATATTTATGTGTCTTTGGTTGAGCTCTAGTGATACAATCACTAATAGGTTGACGTTTAGACGTGGTAGAGCCATACTGCAGCTATATAAGAAGTATAGTTGTAACACGAATAGGTTGGCTCGACCAGTGAAGGTCCACGCTCTCATAAAATATCAGCATAAAATAGCAACTTAATGCTACTGTATTAGCGTATGGTGAGTGTAGAGAACCGGAGACTCTTTTTACTGGAAAGGAGGCATTCCATCTTAGTCTTCACGGGTGACAACGCATCTACATTTTGATTTGTAATAGAGGATAGATGTAGATGTCTATGGGCCGCAGCAACCACTTACCATCAGGTGGACTGTGTGCCCGTTTGTCACCCTTATCCTTTAAAAAAAATGTTCTAAATTCAAATGTAAGGTTTTTAAAGGGAAAACTTCTTAAGAATATTTGTGATTTGAAACTCTGAATGAGACGAAAAAGCGACACTAATAAGAGAAAAATATATAAATCTATAGAATTTAATGAAAAAGAGTGAGATAGATCCTCGGTGTCGACATATCGAGTGATGTGCAGTTTCGTGATGCTCAGTAGAGCGGGACAGTATTTCATGCCGGCACACCGCTTGTAACTTCACTTTTTTTATTAAATCTATAGGATTTAATGAAAAAAAGTAAGATAGATCCTCGGTGTCGACATATCGAGTCATGTTCAGTTTCGTGGTGCTCAGCAGAGCGGGACAGTATTTCATGCCGGCACACCGCTTGCAACTTCACAAGGCGCAGGTTCAGCCTCGCATGGAACACTGTTGCCATCTCTGGGCAGGGGCTCCCCAGTGCCAGCTCCTTCCACCGCTGTTCGAATCGTCGAGGGCCGAATTCTATCCGATCGGCTTGACTCACTGGCGCTGCGTAGAGATGTTTCATCTCTTTGCGTATTTTATCGCATCTATCACGGGGAGTGCTCTGAGGAATTGTTCGGACTAATTTCAGCTGCTCAATTTCACTATCGCACATCGCGACAAAACTCGCGATACCAACCATACCAATGGGATTATTGGCGGTCTACCACTGTGCGATTTAGAAGAAGTTTTCTTCCTCGCGCAACTTAGACTATTTAAGATATATACTAAATAAGACTGCTACGACTTAGGGACCTTCAAGACTCCCCTGGTGTTGCAGTTGTTCATGGGCGGTGGTAGTCACCATCAGGTGAGCCGCACGCTCGTTTGCCCCTTCCCCCATAAAAATCTATCTTGACTAATATAATAAAGTGGAAGAGGTTTTTGTTTGTTTTATTACGCTAATCTTTCAGAAGCTACCCGTCCGATTTGACTAATTATTTTTGTATACGATAGTCACATTGATAAGAAATAGTAAAGGTTATCTAGCATTAGGTTACACCTCTCAGATAGTCTTAAATATTAATTTTTGTTAAGCAAGTCGAAAGAAAAAACGCTCCCGAACTGCTTTATCTGTGATATATAAATACAATGTTCTACAAACATATAGACATTTCCTCCATGTAAAAAGGTGTACGATACCAAGGGGACGAATTTTCTAATCAAGATTTTGATATGCCTTAGTCCACTTAAAAGGGTAGAATAATGAAAAATTTTATCCTTTTGAATAACTTTAAAAGCCGAATTCAAGCAAACTGAAAATAATAAAATTATTTCTATTAAATAATAATTCTAGTAATAATAAAATTATTTATTACGCATGTCTTAGCACCGACTTCAGAATGTGAAATTATTTTGTTCTTTATATTTATTTGAAGTCAGCTTTTACTTTTTAACTAAAATATTTTTTTCGATTAAGTTCAGCCTGTATATTCAGTGTATATAAAAATTCATGTCCATACTTCAGTCTCAACGATAAGAGCGAAGAATTATAGCCTTTCTTTTTGAAATTCGGTATAAGAACATGCGATGAAATTTGATATTAATGGGAATTGCCCAAGAAACTTTATGATCTGTCTACACTTAATTCATATATCTGATTTTTTTATAAATTATGTGTTTTGTTAATAACTAACAACATTTCAAAAATTTGTAGCTTTAAAAATATTTGTGCATTTTTCCAGAACGTAATCACGGTAAAATGGGACGGCTTGGACTAAAGTTGATTGGACATTTCCCAGATGGCTGCTAATCTGGCTTTGAGTGAGCGCATTAAATAAATTACCTGCTTTTTTCGTAGACAGCTTATCCTCATGTTAGTGTGAGATGTTTTATTATATCTTGCGGTAATTTCTTAGCATGTAATGTTTAATAGAAAAATTTATGCAACGTACATAATGATTATAAACCTTTAGTAAATCTACTCGAGTTGGATTCATGACATCTGTGGGATTAACCTTATTTGCAATGCTTTTTTTTAGACTATTCATCATAGAAAATGAAATGTTTCGTATAAAATATTGTTATGGAAGGGACTAAAGGGACTGTAACAGAATCATAAATAAAAAAGTTGAAATGGGAAAGAAGGTTCGACCGGGATAATCACTTTCTGATAGAATTTTGGCGTTGCATAGCATCTTAATATCCGTTTCGTGAGCAACAAGAACCGGTATCTCTTTTTACTGGTAACTAGATATTTTACCTTAGTTTTTAGGTTTAACCCAGCGCATTTATTTTTTTAGAAAGTAACTTGTAAGTGCCTCTAGAACACAGCCTCCACTCATATTTATGAGGACTGCATGCTTGTATATTGCCCTTACTTGTAAAGAAAAACAAAACTCAAGTTTACTCGAGCACATTTAAATTTTAACGTAGTAGATCCACATTGCAACTATATTTTGGTTGCAACACGAATGAGTCGAAAGAGCCTTGCTCTCACTGAATACCAGCGAATAAAAGCAGTTTAATGATGCTGTGTTTTGTTCATCATTTCATCGTGGATTCATTCATCATCCATAGTTATCACTGAATTTTTGATTCTTATCGAGTCTCTATAGGCAACATCGTCCACAAACCAACAGCTGGAATGTAATGTCATTTGTTACCATTATTCAATAAAAAAATAGGTTACAATATAACATTAACTTCAATAGATTTTTTTATTATTGTACTAGTTATAAGTTTCTTCACTATAAATGTTATCATCATCATCGGTATCATCTTCAGCTCCATCACCATTTTCGAGTACGGTACTAAAGTGGAATAATTTAAAAAAAATGTCTAGGCTGAATCAGAAACGAAATCTATGTTAAATCTTTTAACAGATGAATTTAAAGATTTCCTTATAGAATTTGTCCTCAAGCTTTGTCGCGCGTCGGAATTTAATAAACTTTTGTCTTGTATATCACTGCTGGCTGGCAGGGATCACTAAGTATTCAACATCGAATAAGTGACTTAATATATTAAGGACGGCTTAGTCTTTAAATTAAAAGAAGATCTAGTTGCAAAGTTTTAAAGCGATAATACCAGTTGAAATATATATTTTTAATTATAACATTTCTACTGACTGTTCTGACTGACTATTCCGTAACAAAAGGTTTATAACAGTGGTAGAGCCACGCGGCAGCTTCTGCTGTCGCACGGATGGGCCGGCTCGAACCGGGGTGGTACCACGACCTCACAGAAAACCAGCGTGAAGTAGAGGTTTACCTCTGCGTTTCGCTTGGTGAGTGCAGGTGGCCGGAGGCCCTTTTTACTGGAAATGAGGCATTCCATCTTAGTCCTCACGGGTGACAACGCATCTACATTTTGAATTGTAATAGAGGATAGATGTAGATGTCTATGGGCCGCAGCAACCACTTACCATCAGGTGGACTGTGTGCTCGTTTGTCACCCTTATCCTATAAAAAAAAAAGGGCACTAAAGTTTATATCGCATTAACAGACCAAAAAAGGTTGACAGAGAGTTGCGAACATTTCAAGTGACCCTAAAACCATGCTCAATTTCTTCACACTCTTTACACTTTTCTACACTATATCTTTACATGCCATAAAATTCCACTGCTGAACACAAACATATGCATTATTGTGTTTTGGTTACAAATGTGTTTATGTGTATATGTACGCAAGTGTGTGTTCTTATAACGAGAAGAGCATGGTTTTGGGTTGGTTTTGGCGTCACTTTCACACATCTTTCTCTGATTGCCTGAGACATCTACAAGTATATCAGAAGCAGCATAAGATAATCCATCTCTAATTTTCATTTAGTGTGCCATAAATTGCGGTTATGTAAATGTATGAAAACGTCAAAAAATCTCATTGTCCGGTAGATGGCTAATCGTCTTTTTATTCTCATTAAAAAAACGTTACCTCCACACTAGGATTTTCTCCTGTATTGTGGGGGCAGATTACATACATAAATTTCACAAGGACAAACATCCAGACCAGGATCAATGATTTGTAGACCACACAAATACTTCGGGATTCGAACCCGCGGCCCTTGGCGCTGCAACTTATTGTTAATCCACTGCGCCACGGAGCCGTCAATTTTCGGTTTTGTATGTGTAAGTATTTAGATCTGCCACGGGCAAAGAGATTAAATATATATATATATATATATATATATTAAATGTCTTTGGTCACGGGAGATCTTACAACTTACGACAGTCCGCTTGCCATGCGTGACGATTACGGCAAATCCTAAAGTAGAAAATATACTATAATGTTGTATAATAATACTTGAATAATAATGAAAAATCCCAGCAAAATAGACGTTAATAATATGAACAAAAAATTTGTAACGTGCGTAGATACACATATATATATACCTAGTCAGGTCATAAATTCTGTCACATGTTTAATATAAAATAATTAAACAAGTTTATTCAATATGTAACCATTTATTTACCAAAATTAACTTAACAAAACATAGATTCTTATGACACTAAAGTTCATTCAAAATGACCTCCGTGATTTTGAATACATGCCTTTAATCTGCGCGGCCAGTCCTCTATCGCAGCACGATCGAGGTCCATGTCAATATCGGCGGCTGCCTTAATCAAGGATGTCTTGAGTGACTCCAAATTGGGCTGAGGCTTTCAGCACGCCTTTTCCTCCAAGTGTACGTAAGTGGACTGGAAGAGGGCCAGTCTTCGTGCCGGATGAAGTCAATTTCTATGAAGTCAGTCTTGTGTGCTTTTCGCTCTATGAGATGGCGCCGAATCTTGTTGGAATACCCAGTGCCTGTTATTAAACATGGTATGAGAAACAGGTTCCACAAGGTTCGTCAGGACTGTATTTTAATACACAACTGCATTCGTTTTTACACCTTTCTCACAAAAATGTACCTCTGTTAAGCCCCAATAAGAAACTCCCAACCATACCATGAGCGAGGATGGAAAATGACCTCGCTGGACACGCGGAAAACGGTTGCTCGCTTCTTCACTACTGTGTGCGAACACCTTATTATTATGTTTGTTGTAGCTCTCTTCTACGGTAAAAATTTTTTCATCCGAAAAAAGAATTTCCCGATATTTTTTTCCCGCGTACCGCTTCAACAAAGCGCGGCATCTCTTCAGTCTCAGGTCTATTAGACGAGCATTCAAACTGTGTTTTTTTTCGATATGCCCGAAGCCCTAAGTCTTCATTTAACACCCTTTTCACCGTGGTTCTGCTTAACCCCATCTGAAGGGCCAACAGTTCCTGCTTACGTTTGGGATTTCTTTGAATTCACGCCTTCACAGCTTTTATCACTGCTGGAGTCCTAACAGACCGAGGGTGACCACTTCTTGACCTGTCATCTACACTAGAGTCTTCATTGTATCGTTTGATGGTACGATAAACGATTCTTTTGATTATATTAAAAATTTTCAGTATGTCAAAAATTTGAATTGGCGCGTAACCGCAACGATGCAACGCAATAACTGCAACACGGTATTCTTTAAGCGTCCACTCCATATTTAAAAATGAGTAAAATTCTAAAAAGTATACAGTTTTAGTTTCATGAACAATTCGAAATTCGGATTCAATAAACTTTTTTGTGGGCAGCATTCTAAAAGAAAAGTTTTTACTGTGTGACAATACTTATGACCTGACTGTGTATATATATATATATATATATATATATATATATATATATATATATATATATATATATATATATATATATAGCCGTGGTAGCTCAAAGCCGTGGTAGCTCAGATGGTTAGCGCTCGTTGTAAGCTTCTGAATACGTTCTTGAATTCGGTTTGGTTATACTGGGGTGGTTTTTTAACGTTTTTTGAATTCAATATTTTTCATTTATAGTTTGTTTAACGCCTGGCTATGTATAATTACGGAAATCTAATTTTATTCCATTGCTTTCCTTTTACATTAAATCTACACTTAAAATAAAATGACTGCCTGATAGAAAAAGCAAGTAGAAAATAAAAAGAGTTAAATAAAAGTGAAGGTACAACTTGAAAAAACCCACTCGTTTAATCAGTATAAACTTCAAACGTAAGACTTGAACGCCCTGATTTTCAAACGATAATATGGACGCAGGTTCGTATCCCAGCTCGTGCCAAAAGCAATTGTTGGTTTTTTCTCTTAAGAAATTTTGAGTAGCAGCCCAGAGTCAGGAAGTTGGCGGTGTTTTAACTCCTTACCCATGAAAGCACATAAAGCCGTTGGTCCTGCGCCTAAACTAACCTCTTAACTAAACTTAACTAAACCTAAACTCTTATTTTTCTCTTTATTACCGTCACATCGCTATGAGAGTGGCAGAATAAAGAGCGTATCTGAGCTTCCATACATTTTCGTGCACTGAGTATAACCTTATCCTGCGACTTGCCTCTATTGAGACTGACTGTCATGAACGAAATTTTATTTGGAGGACATTATCAATATTATTATAAAGTTCGACGTAGATTTTTTATATTGATTCCGTTCTTTTAGAGCTGACCAATGTTAAATCGTGATAATCAGTGTTGGTGTTCATTTGCATACTTAATCTATTTAAGTGATATTATATACAGTAAGGCCAACGAGAAGCGATACCAAATGTAAACAAAACCAATGCAAGATTATTAGTAATGGTAGGGGTACGTAACTTTTTGATAATTATATTATATATTTAAATAGACAATATAATTTTGAAAAATGTCTAGCAAACCAAAAAATAAACTTTTTATAAATTTTGTTATAATTTTAATTATTGTATAATGTAGATTTGAAATTAAATAACGAGAATAATAATAATATTTCTGAATATCGCTTGTCTAACAACTGTGTGCCCGGTGTATAGTAATAGGCTTGCCCCCTGTTACATAGGGACTTAAATACATCAGGCAAAATGTGGGTGTTAATATCTGTGTCTACCCCTTAATGGATACAAGACTAATGAAATTTTATGTTATGTTTATGGAAATGAGGATAAAAATATTTTTGAGGTAGTCATTATTTATTCAGTCAGACGCCGATTCATCTGAGTCTGTAGAGTCAGAATCAGAGTCTGTAACACATATAATAAATGTATGCGTCGCGTCATCTTCAACAAAATCAAGTTTTAAAAAACTTATCTTCTTTTTTTGAACATGTTCTACACATTTCTTCTACCTATCGGGCGTGACTTTCACCATACCGTCACTTAATAATTCCTTAACTTTTTCAAATTTAAATGTGGTATTGTTTCTAGCTACGTGCCCCTTTACATCAGCCCAAATCAACTCAATGGGGTTTAATTCACAATGATAAAGGAAAAGTCTTAGTCCACGTTTCTTGAACATATTTTTAGGTATCAATACCTATATTTTTTTTCATTCACAATAAAACTAATAGCCTAAAATTAAGAAATTTATTAAAATGATATATACTCGTATATATATACATACTTTACTTACATGCATCTTTAATAAATTATGAAAAGTTTTATTATTACAGTTGCTGTTTTTTAAATAACTTTAAGATAGCTTTAAAGTACACTTCAAACCAAGAAGTTTTAATCAAAGCTACTAAACTACATTCATATATATCCTATTCCTATACATACCTTTGGACGTTTATTTTTCGGAGAGGTTAAATCTGTTGATATATCTCTCAACGTACTTGGTTGTTACTCCATCATTTACCACTCTTATTAAAAAACAATTATCAACAAAACAAAATAACAATATTCAAATAAAAAATTAAAGGAACAAAAATTTTAACAAATAACTTGTATCACCACGAGCGAGTTCCGAATGTTGATGAACCCGAACCAGACATTACGACTAATACACAAGATAGAAACAGATAGATAATAGATTGTCAATTCCATAGTCGTTTTTAAGGTAAATAACCTTTCGTGTCGCTGTAAGTTGGCTTGTGTTTAATGACATTCACCAAGTTACAACACATGTTTGATTATGACCAGCACACAAAACGATATGGTCTAATAGTAATTGCGCTACGCTGAACGTGTAGTGTGTTACGCTATTTCACCGTGCTTTATCAAAATTGCGTACTCAAAAGCGCTCGTCGAACATCCGCTCTTACACTATATAATTATTAACAATAACATCTTTGCGCGTTTCTAACAAGCCAGGGTATGAGAATTTTGTTTGTGAACAAAATAAAAGATTTCAGACAAGCAGATTATTTCAGTATATTCTTCTTTTTCGCTAGCTCGTTGTGAGGCAACATTACCAAAATTTAAACTTACACCTTATTTACTGCAAGTTATTTGTCAATGCAATGTGTAGCCACCCTTTTTTTGATTAAGCAACAATCTGCGTAAGTGCTTGTTCACATAGAACACGCGGGCGCGAGGGAGGCAGTGGGCGAGCTTGTGTTCACATTGGCCGAGTTCACTTTGTACGAGTGTGATGTATTGTCAGAGGTTGTAAGCAAGGATGGGTATGGTGAATTTCATACCTTATACGTTAAAAAAGTTACAGCCTTCTCCAATCCACTTCCGGGCACAGACCTCCTCTCATTTCTGAGAGGGTTTTAGGGCAAGGAAATGTCCGCTGCGCTGCCCCAATGCGTGTTGGTGGACTTCACATATATTCGGTTTTTTTATTTCTACGTCATGCAGGTTTCTTCAAATTGTTTTCCTTCACCGTAGAGCAAGTGGTAAATCAGAATTAGAAACTGTAATTAAAAATATTATTGGTGGACATTTACAGCGCTTAGCTCCTGAGCTACAGCGGCTTTAAACAGTAAGTGGAGGGAATATCCTTCAAGATTTTTTGGATATACCAATATGACTGTCGTTAAATGTTCAAACTGGTTGATGTTAGGTGTAGGCACGCGTCAATCGCGCGCCTGTTATGTGGCAGAGACAAAAACTCTTTTAAAAATAAATTTATTTTAAACTTTTAAACTTACTTAAAATATACTAGTTGATACAGAGAACTTGGTAATGGAATTGTGTTGAGGGATCGAAAGATTTGGTTTAAATAGCGTTGGAAGCTAGGAGGTGGGGTTAAACATAAAGAGACGACATTGTTCTTGGTGCTTTGCTTAACTTATGGTAAACTATAAACATTAGAATATAATATTGCAATCGAACTAGTGTAGCTTCTAAGGAAGTAATTAAACAATATAAATTATACAGGCCTTATAATATAAAGTAAACAGTATTATATTACATAACACTCCCCGCCGCTTGATTGACGTGAACAAACACAAACAACGTCTGATATTTTTTTTATTCATATAAAAAGGGCTTTGTCATTGATGCGATTATGTCGCCCTGGTAGTTACAAAAAAATCTTAAATATAATTACTAACAAATAAACTTATTATGTTTACTAGTTACTTAATCTCTTATTAACTAACAAATACAGTTTTTTGGCATCATCTGATAACGGGTCCGATAAAATACTATTACTACTACCAATTAAGGACAAATGTAAATTACAATTTGCTCTTTCTCTTGAGTTCTGGGCACATTCTATCAAAATGTGATAAACATCATCGATAATATTACAAATTGAACAATTTGGTGAGGTAATTTTTCGCATCAAGTATAAAAATGTATTGCATGGAATGTGTCCAGATCTGAGTCTTAATGCTGTTACAGTGTCGCGCCTACACAATAGTCTGTTATCTATCCAGGTTGATTGCATTGGGTGTGGCTGGATCTTGCGGTACCATATACCCTTTTCTTTTGATCTTTCGTCAAAATATTCTTTCCAGAGATCATAACAATATTTTTTCAATAAAGGTATGTAATTTTGAAATGAAGGGGTAATATCAATGTCAATGCCATCAGAGATAGCTTGCTTGTCTAAGATATCAGCTTTCTCATTACCCTCTAAGCCAATATGCGAAGGTATCCACTGTAAATATACTATTCTGGAATCAGCCTGTAACTTAACTAGAAGCTGCAAAATCGCGTATGCTACTGGTAAGCCTCGGAAAACCGAAGTACACCGAGCAAGGTGTTGAAGCGCACTCCTTGAATCGGTTAGAATAACGACATTGTTATAATTATTTGACTGTGTGTAGGATAAAGCTTCATAGATTGCTACAAGCTCAGCTTCCATTATTGGTATACTCCCATTGATTTTTAACTTTATTGCCATACCGTGCAATATATCGTAAAATGAAGCCCCGATTCCGAAATTATCTTTCGAACCATCTGTAAATATCTTCAAGTAAGTCGGGTACTGTTCGTTTAGGTAATTAATACACATGTTTTTCAATGTCAATTCATGGTATTGATGTTTAGGGTTTAGGACTCCATCTATATTTGGTCTTAAAAAATCTGAAATGTTTAAACTAGTGATCCACTGATTCAGCGAAAACATACCTAACTCTGAATTTGAATATATAACAAGTGATTTGAACTTATTATGGATTATTGTTAACAGTGGTTTTTTCTTATTATTCCAATACCTGTTTTGAATGATATTGGATAGGCTAGAGATAAGATTAATGGAAGAGTTATTTCATACGGATTTATTTTTTAACCAGAATTTGCCTCCAAGATAATATCTTCTTAAATATAATGGGCATAAACTGAGATCGCTTTCCATAACGTGAATAGGGGTGCTTTTTATGTAGCCTCCTATAGTTCTCATTGACTGGTTTTGAATTTTATCTAACTTAAATAAATTGGTTTTACTACTGTAATCATATAAAAAGCTCGCATAATCTAACCGACTTCTTATAATACTAATATAGTTTCCGTAAATGTTTAGGGTGGACACCCAGCCCGAACCTGATAAAACTTTAAATACATTTAAAAACTTTAATACTTTTTCAGATGTTTCGTTTATATGTTTACTCCACCGTAGCCTTTGATCCAACCACATTCCAAGGTATTTTACGTTATCTACCACTTCCAAAGCAACATCTTTAATTTTTAGACTAATGTTGTGTCGTCAATGAACGTCTGATATTGCCGTAAACGCGCCACATACGCCGGTCACCAGCTTGCCCGCCACAAAGTATCACTAAGTGATCGCAACAAACGCAAATGTAAGTTATAAAAATTATAAGCAAATTATGTGTAACGTGTTGGGAGCGTAAAATAGAGATGCTAAAAAGGTGGTTATACCGCCACCTGTCATGATAGCGGTATAACCAATCTCATTAACGCTTGGCGTTAAATATTCAGACGAGCTACGTAGAGCGTCGATTAAAGTCTTCTGGTACTGCGATCACCCATCCAACTGCTCGTGACTAATTAAATAAATCCTCCCTACGACAGGTGATGCCTCCTGAGTTCTTCTATGAACTGATAATGAAAAAGAAGAAGAATGTGTATTCCTGAATGTGTGTTCGAAAATATCCTTGTCTAGACGTTTGTCCATATGCAATGTATGTACCTAAAACGCCCCCACGATACAGATGAAAATCCTAGTGTAGATTCTTAAAACAATTAATTTGATAAAATAAAATGTTGCAATTACCGAATATAATTAATAGAATGCATCAATTGATTGTTTACGAAACCTCCGAAGTCATCATTTTAATTCAGTAGTCGTTATTCACCGTGAAAACAAACAACAATTTTTCGTAAATCCTTACGCCCACCAGCTACGGAGTGGATGCTGTATTTCAATCTATTTATACAACAGAATCAATCTGCTGATCAATTTTATCAGAACTTCTGTATTATAATAAAAGAATACTATCAATTTGATTTAACATATTTTCGTAAACCTTAAATGTAAGCTAGTGCTACTAAGGAGTTATAGTATTAATAATAATGTTCTCCAGACGAAATATCAGTCACGGCGACCAGTTTTAATGGAGACTATCCAACTGCGCAGGATAGGATTACAATGCACTAGTCTGCACAAACACAGGTGCACACACTCTATTCCCTCACTATTATTGTCCGATGGGGCAAATCGACACAACCATAAAAAGATTAGGCACAGGATCAACGGCTTTACGTGCATTCCGAGGCACATAGGTGAAATACCAGTAAGTATAATTACAGATTACAAGGTATTCCATCTTAGTCCTCACAGGTGATTTTGTTGCTTGAAGTTGGCTACAAGTGTCCTCGGACTGATGTTACCACTCACAATCAGGTGGACTTTAAGTACATTTGTCACGTCCGTCGTATAAAATAAACATAGATAAAGGCAGAGTATTATTTAAATATGATTCTCTTACTTTTACAAAAATATACCTACACAAACAATGCGGGAATTTACTTTTTAAGATTTCCTAAGAGCTCTGGCTAAGCTCTCACCGGGCAAACTGTCACGCGAGGGTTCCGTGATTAATTAACAAACACTAAGTAGAAAAAGATGTATAGATACCACTATATATTTAACTTTAAACATTAACTTCTTCTTTAGCCCTCAAACGTCCACTGCTGGACATTGATCTCTCATATTATAAACTACAGAACATATTTTAATGAGACACAATTAAAGACAGCAAATCAGAATAGGACATAGACTATACCTTTGTGTATGAAAGTTTTATTCTATCCAAAATTACAGTCTTTTTTTAATCTGTTATGCAATAAAATATTGGTTGGTTATTAATTAAACGCGAATGGATCCGCGAGTAAAAGCTAGTTTATTAAACACGGATAGACAATATTTGGTAGATACGCTTTTTATTCAGTCTAAAAAATTCACGCGAATATTCCTTTTAGCCTAAAAGTTTTAGGACTGCGTTTTAAAAATGTACTATGCTGACATAATAACCGCGAATTAATTGACTCATCAAAGTTAGTCACACATAAAACATGAAGGGTGCGCACTGTAATCAACGTTGGGTCACTGTTGTTTAATAATTTTAACGAGCGTGGTTCCCACTGGACAAGAATGGTAAACGACCAAAAACTGTTCCGAATAATTTTTCATTGCGAAAGTTAAACAACTTTGACGTTCTATAACGTGTAGAAATGTTTTAAATAGATACACATAAATAATTTCAGATTATTTTACTTAAATAATGAATTTAATGCAGCATGCGGAGGTCTGTTGTCTGTCTATTGTAATATCAGCATGTGACATGCTGATATTACAATCGACAGATGTGGATTTGACTCAATAGAAAACCGATCAGAACAAAACACACACCCACACATAAACTTATATGTGGTCACCCCGATAGAATACGCGTTGCTCGCGGCTTCACTCGAACGCTTTGCGGAAACATGTACGAGGCGAACTATCTAGACCCAAAAGTAAACCTGAAAATGGCAAAAATGAATCAGGACGGAGAAAGATACAGAGATAGGAGTAGGAGCAGGAGCAGTAACATGAATTTTTCTCGGTCAGCTCAGCAGCAGAACGCCTGACATTCCGAACTGGTTGTCTTCGTACAATTACAGATTCAGAGTGCGAGCCAGGAAGTGTGTGCCGCCGTGCAACTGGAAGAATATCACAGCACCATCGCAGACGCCACCACCAAAGTTATTGGGAAATATGATGAGGTGCTTAAATTAATAGGATCAGGCGTTACTTTAAGCAAGTCCATTATATGTGTATTAGGTCCTTACATATGAAATTATCGTTTTATCGTACTGACAACTTTGATCTGAAATATCTCCTCTTGGGTTAAGAATTACAAATTCAAATTTAAAATTCATTTAACTGGTATATTTGAGTTTTATCTACAGTCATTCATTTGTTATTTCCTCATTATATTTTTCTTTGGCGTTACTTACCTTGCGTTACTTACGTCACTTACCGCACATTGGAAAATATTAAATATCGGTATATTTACGAGTATGAGTTCTACCGATTTTTCTTTTTATAGGATAAGGGCAACAAACGAGAACACAGTCCACCTGATGGTAAGTGGTTACTGCGGCCCATAGACATCTACATCTATCCTCGTTTGCGAATCAAAATGCAGATGCGTTGTCACCCGTGAGGACTAAGATGGAATGCCTCATTTCCAGTAAAAAGGGCCTCCGGCCACCTGCACTCACCAAGCGAAACGCAGAGGTAAACCTCTACTTCACGCTAGTATTCTTTGAGGTCGTGGTACCATCCCGGTTCGAGCCGGCCCATCCGTGCGACAGCAAAAGCTGCCGCGTGGCTCTACCACTGTTAAAACGTGGCACCAGTGCTGCAGATACAGCCCGAAGGATTAATGATGTGTACGGTGCTGGTGTCGCAAAAGAAAGCACGGTACGTTCTTGTGGTTAAACATTTTTGTTCTGGAAATTTCGACCTTCAGAACCAAACCCGTGTACGGCCGGAGACCAAAGAGGAAAATGAAGAACTAAAGGCTATTGTGGAAGCGGATCCATCACAAAGCACTTCAGAGATAGCTGCAGGGTAAGTGATAAAACTGTATTTTTTTATAGGATAAGGGTGACAAACGAGCACACAGTCCACCTGATGGTAAGTGATTGCTGCTGCCCATAGACATCTACATCTATCCTCTATTACAAATCAAAATGTAGATGCGTTGTCACCCGTGAGGAGTAAGATGGAATGCCTCATTTCCAGTAAAAAGGGCCTCCGGCCACCTGCACTCACCAAGCGAAACGTAGAGGTAAACCTCTACTTCACGCTGGTTTTTTGTGAGGTTTATTAATCCACTTGATGCAAATCGGGAAAGTAAAAAACGAAACGAAGTTCTGCTACTCGATACTAGAGGGCGCTGGTGGTAACTAGTGTTGCCATGTACAAGACATTAATAGTGCAACACTGCACCCTCCTAAGACATGCTCGTCCCGAGCATTATTGGCACCATAATAACGCGCCAGCCGATCCACATGGACGATCTCAAGAGTATCTTTGGCACCTTTATGTATCCGGTAAGTTACGTCATTGATCCTTGTCACGATCCGGTACAGTCCGTACCATTTAGCTTGACGGTTAGGAGATTTTCCTTTGCTGTGAACTGGATTGTGTAACCACACTAGTGAACCTTCGTCAAACCCTTTGTTGTTCATTTTACGGTCATACCGTGTTTTCATCTTCTCAGACATTTGCTGGCCTGACTGTCTGACGTGCTCATAAATGTCATTAATTTTGTTCCGCAAGTCATTTGCATAATCGGTTATACTGCGTTGCACGCAATCTTTGAGCTGCGCACGAAAGACGTGTTCCAGGTGAGCGTCGCCATATATATATAACAGCCTCGGTGTCTCGAGGAAGAAGTCCCGTCGAACGGAGGCACTTTGAATCCACGTAGCAAAGGTGTTGTAGCTACCACAGGAGCTGTAACTCCATCTCCAAGTTTGAGGTCATCCAGCGTTTTCTTCACTTTTGGCTGACATCACATTATCAACCCGATTGTATACTTGGTCGATTCGGGTTTTAGCTTCCGACAAGCGGTTGTCATATTGAGCAACCTTATCCTTCACCTTCCTTATCTCTGTCCCGAAGGTAGCGTGGAGGTCCTTCATGATAAGTATATGCTTTTCCTTTTCGAGTTTGAGCTGCTCTTCCAACCGACGGCCCTGTTCCTCCTGTTGGCGGGCCTAATCCTCCTGTCCGCGGTGCAGCTGCTCTTCCAACCGACGGGCCTGTTCCTCCTGTTGGTGAGCCTGTTCCCCCTGTCAGCGAGCCTGTTCCTGCAGCATCATCATCAGAGCACCTAAGTCAGGTGCTGCAGATGTAGGAGCTGCTGACGGGCTGGCCTCCGTGGTCAGCAGCTGGCCCTCCGACATTTGCGGCGTTGCATTACCAAATCGTCTCTGGTCCGTCTCCAGCTGGCGTTGACTTCGGGTACTGATACCCTCCATGTCGTCCATTGGTAAAATCGACATGATTTGATCTCACTTCTGATACCAACTGTTACGAGCTTGGGGTTCAAGACAACTAAAACTGCCGAGTACATTACCAAAGTTGACACTTTAATTACAGAACACTAATTACAATTTAAAACCACACTAATAATAAAACATAATTGTACTACTGATCACTTTAGTTCGAAGTTATTTCGCTTCGAACTATTCGCTTATATCGCCAATTCAATACTGACTCGGTCATGGTCTGTACCGGCCTTATATAGGGCCTCAGATAGTTTCCAGAACCTTCTACTATAGAAATATCTAGAATGTTCGAGTACATATCGGTCCCAAAATTTCAAGAAGGATCTTGACTCTCCTAGATCTGCTACTCGATACTAGAGGGCGCTGCTGGTAACTAGTGTTGCCATGTATAAGACATTAATAGTGGCGCGCAACAATATTTTATTGATGCACCAGTTATTTAATTAATGTTATATATATTGTCAATATAATTATATTTATTGTCAATATAATTATAAATGTCCTCGATGACATTGTAGGTTTTCTCCCTAACGTCCGTATAAATGACAGCGCAGTTCGTTGTGCGTCGGTTTTAAGACCGGCAGACCCTCAGTGATCCCAACCTGGGCCAATAGATTTGTAGGGTTCATCTTGTTAGGCGAGATACGAACCCTGCAGCCTGATGGCTTGTCGGCCGCGTCCACTGTATTTGGGCACAGTTTCTTTGAACCGGTTATATGGTCTCCACCCCTCCGACGGCCGATCCGCTCTCTGTTGTGGGCGTGTCCCTTTCGGACGCCGTCCAGCGGTTCTGGGAAATTGAGGAACCACCACATGCGGCTCGAGTCAACCCTCTGGACCGTGAGTGCGAGTTTTTCTACCAGAACAATACCGCCCGTCGTGTCGGCGGTCGTTTCGTCACTCGCTTACCCTTTCTGGACTTGCGTCCCCCTTCGGGTCAATCTCGTGCACTAGCCGAGAAGAGGTTGCTTTCCATGGAGCGCCGCATGCGGCGTGATTCAGCCTTTCGCGTCAAATATGCCGAGTTCATGCGCGAGTATCAAGAGCTGGGTCACATGTCACCGTCCAACTTCGAATCACGCGTTCACAGGAGCACTACTTCCTCCCTCACCATGCGGTCTTGAGGACCCCTGAGAGTAAGATTCGGGTAGTTTTTGACGGCTCCACCCCCACGTCAAATGGTGTGTCCCTGAACCAGTGTCTTCACTCTGGTCCTAAACAAATCAAGGACATATCCGACATTTTGACCCAATTCCGTCGACACCAAGTGGTTTTTGTAGCCGACATTCGGATGATGTTTCGACATTCAGTGGTCCATCATGATGACCGTCGATATCAGCTGATATTGTGGCGCGAGAAGCCCAGCGATCCGATACAGGCGTTTGAATTGAACACCACCACCTACGGACTCCGGTCCAGCCCGTATATCGCCATGCGAACCCTCCTTGAACTCGCTGAGAGAAAACGCCTAAGATACGCTCGGGGAGCTTCTATTTTGGAGACTTCGGTCTACATGGACGACATTTGTACAAGCGCCTCCACCGTCGAGGAGGCTCTTGTCTTGCGAGACGAATTAATTGCCATCCTGAAGTCCGGAGGTTATGGGTTGCGCAAATTGTTATCGAACTCCCCTCATATTTTGAAGGACCTCCCAGGAGAGGATCAACAATACCCTCATCTATTCGAGCACCCTGAAAATCCTAATTTGTTGACTGTGCTGGGCATTTAATATCAGCCTGTTCAGGATACCTTCACGTATCGAGTAAAACTTGATCCCCCTCCCAAAGAATGGACCAAGCGCTCCGTGCTGTCTACAGTAGCCCGCATCTTCAACCCTAATTGATGGATCACCCCGGTCATTTTGTTGGCTAAGTGCTTTCTTCAAAAGCTCTGGGTATCCGGGTTGGGATGGGACGAGCCTATTAGCGGAACCCTCTTGCGAGAGTGGCTCTCCATGGTCTCCTCCCTTCCGGACATCAACCGGGTCTCCATGCCAGGGTGCTTCCTCCCTCCAGGGAAATGCAGTGCTACCCTACATGGGTTTTGCGACGCCTCTGAGAAAGGCTATGCTGCTGTCATGTATTTGCGGACGGTAAGCTCTTCTGGTCATACTGCAGTCCATCTCATACTTGCGCAAAGCAAGGTTGCTCCCATTAGGTCCCGCTTAACTATCCCTAAATTGGAACTGTCCGGAGCCGCTCTTCTCACGCGACTCCTCAACCACGTTCTCTCGTCTTCGAAGTCTGTAATCGACATTAAGGACGTCTACGCGTGGTCGGACAATGAGATAGTATTTTGTTGGCTCAGAGCTGCACCTCAAAATCTTGAGGTCTTTGTGGCGAACCGCGTGTTCGCCACAAAGACCTCAAGTCTAGAGTTCTGAGACTTCTCTAAACTAGAGACATGTCCCAGGGGAGTTGAATCCCGCAAACTGCGCTTCTCACGGCTGTGAGGCCCCATCGTTGGTTAACCACCCGCTGTGGTAGGGTCTCGGTTGGTTATCTAAGTCTCGGTCATTCTGGCCCCAGGGTAATTACTCCGAACCGATTGAATTGCCTGGCCTACGAGCCCGAGTAGGAGTGGGCATGGATAAGCCCATTCGGGATCTCTCTCTTCTGGAACGGTACAGCTCTCGCGATAAGCTCTTAGGAGTGACTGTTTGGTTGCGCCGATTTGTCCGCAATTCGAGAGACCCGTCCAACCGGATCTCTGATTTCGTTTTGTCCGCTAGCGAGCGACGTGAAGCTTTGATGCATTGGACCCGTATGGTCCAAGCGGAACATTTTGAGCCCGTGATTGAAAACTTGAAGCGGGGCTCCGTTGTCAAGGGCGCTCTGGCCCGTCTGAACCTCTTTCTGGACGACGCTGGGGCATCTTTAAGTGCATATCTTGTTATAAACTGAAGGCCACCATATCGCAGCCTATGATGAGTGACTTGCCACCCGACCGCGTCAGGGCCATCCGACCATTCGCTGGAGTCGAAACAGACTTGCCTTCCTCGTCAAGTCCTCTAACCTTCGTAACGCGCGTTCACATAAGGCCTATCTTTATGTCTTCGTGTGCCTCTCCACTAAGGCCGTTCACTTAGAACTTGTAAGTGCCCTCAGCACGGAAGGCTCCTTGGCAACGCTGGGCTGTTTCATATCGCGGCGCGGTTTGCCGGACCTGATCCGGTCTGATTGCGGAACGAATTATAAGGGCACGGATAGATATTTAAAAGAGGTCGTCGGATTTCTGTCCAGCAACAGGACTTATTTAGGTAATGCGATGTCCAAGAAGGGCATCCAGTAGAAATTTGACCCTCCGGCATGTCCCCACTGGGGCGGTATTTTGAGGCGGTGGTTAAGGTTGCAAAAACGCATCTCCTTCGCGTTATTGGTGAAAATATTTTGACATTTGAGGAGCTCGCCACTGTATTCTGTAAAATTGAGGCGATACTCAACTCTCGGCCCCTCTGTGCCCCTCTCGTCCGATCCGAATGATTTGGAGGTTCTAACCTCGGGACACTTCCTGATTGGCCAGCCGCTTAACGCCCTGCCCGAGTACCCCTTCAGGGAAACGAACTCTTCACGGTTGAGCAGGTTTGACCTGCTGCAACAGATGACTCAGAGTTTTTGGCACCGATAGTCTCTGGAGTGCCTACATCTTTTACAGCAGCGCATTAAGTGGTCTTACAAGACGGATCCTCCTCGGGTTGGAGACCTCGTGTTGGCTAAAGAACCCAACGCTCTGCCTTTGTATTGGCGCCGTGGGCGCATTGTTAAGTTGTCCTATGGATCAGATGGGGTGCCTAGGGTAGCCGAGGTTTTGGTCGGAGATTCGGTCTTGCAACGTGCCGTCGCGACCTTGTCCCGTTTGCCAATCTACTCGCGGACATAATTCCTTATGTCCGGGGCAGGGGTTTGTTTAAGCAAAATATTAACCATTTGAAAATTGAATTATTAACGCACGCTCGAAGCACCTAGCATCGTAGCAAGGTCACACCGTCCCCCGCCCGCGCGCATTCCATTAGAGCGGTGTCGACGGGACATGTCACATGTCAAGGCAATTCATTGTAAAAATCTGCCGATCGTAACGGACGTTTGTTTTTTTTTGCTTAATTTGCCGCGTAGCGAACGTAGGTGAACTTTGTACCACTGTCGTCGGTCGCGCCACGTGTTGGGTCTTTGCGCGGCTGATTGACTTCCAATCACGCCACGGCCGTAATATTAATAATATAATATATAGTATAAAAATAGTACGTAATAAAAATTACATATAAATATTTTTTTTTGTTGTTGGCGGGTAGAAAAAAGGGACAACGCCCGCAGTTCTGTTAAGGCTAGGTACTTACCGTAGTTTTGTTAATGCTAGGTACTTTGACTAGGTCGATTAGGTTATCTCGTAATCGGATAATTATCGTTGTCGTATAATTATAGTAGATTAATTGTTGAAGGGTCGGTTGTCCGAGCGAGGCATTTTTTGGTGATCGACTGTGGTGTGTACCTTTATTTGTTTTGTAATATATAATATATACTCGTACTTAATTATGTTCTTGTATAGTTCAATATCTAAATTACACCACGGTGGGAGGCGATGTTGCGAGATATAAACGGTGCGGTTACTTTCGTGACCTGCGAGCTTGTGAGAAACCTATTTTAAAACACGAGTGCACATGCTGGGCATAAAAGGCGGTAGATAAAAAAAATCCCGTAAATGGGTCCTGAAGTACTCTCATTGGATAACAATTAACGAATCTCATAAACGTTAGGCGATAGTCGCAAAGTGTGCGAACAATAAGCGAATGTTGAAGAAAAATTAATTAAAAAAAATTCAAATGTTCTGTCATTTTTGTCTTTTTACTTCAAAATGCGTGGTAATGCGTTATTTTAACTGATTTTACTCCACACGCACACATATGTAAGGGTCGATCGGTTGGCAAAAACGTTATGAATTGAATCTTAAACAGAGGAGCGCTCTTCTGCGTAGTTTTTGTCCATAAATCACATTCAATTTGAAATAATTTTAAATAAAAGTAGAAGCTTTATTTACTCGTATTTTCAACAACTGCAACAACGATGTATCATTACTTATATATTTCAATTTAAGTTTAAAATTTAGCTACCTTTTGAAAAATAATCCTTTATGCAGTTTCTGCACATTGTTATTTTAGCCGAGCACAAGGTTACCAACTCCTAAAATTGAAAATTGGCGAATTATTTTATAGTTGCCGGCGACAATCGTATTCAGCTCTCTCGCGTCATTACGCATTGTGGCATTTTGACATTGCATTAGGCTAGTTTTAAAACTTGAGAACTTGATTTCCACGGCGCCATTACCTCACAGTTCATTACCATTAAATCAAGAGTGAAATTCTGAACATAGACCTCCTCCATTGAATACCTCAATGGAGGGATACCATCATAGTTGTGACGCTTGGCAAGCGGGTTGCCATCCCACAGTTTTTTATTCAACTGTTTGCTCACGGGATGATATATTCTCTGACGTGTCTTACAACACCCACGGGATGATATAGGATAGTGGATATTTTTACACTGGCACTAAAACTGTGCGAACATATTTTTTTTAAATATAATTAACTTTAATTGTATTTTAACAAAAAACGCTATGACAAATATATTGAATCTTTATTAAAATGCTAGCTGGCCAGGCAGACGTTGTTCCTGCCTTTTTGACGACCCTTCATATAAAAAATCCTTAAATTTGTAATAAAAAAATATTGAGTACCACTTATCAGGATAAAAACTATCCTATCTCTCAAGTTGGACCAAACTGCATAGAGTGTGCAAATTTCTATGAAATCATTTATGAGTTCATCGCAGACAAACTGCATTATACGTAATTTTTATATATAAAGATAAGAACTACACTTCTACTTTAAAGACACGGATTTATTGTAACTATATGAGATGAGCACGTTCCCTAATCCGTTACAGAATAGAATCGAAATGGAAGTCGCTAGAAAAATCTATACTTTTCCCGCATGAAGGCGGATTTAAACCGGATGATACAGTTCTACTTAAAATTTTATTAATGTTAGCTGATTTTCTTTTAAATTTACATAACCTATGAAATTAAAGATTCAGAAAAAATTAAGATAATGGCGTACACTGAAACACTATAAGTGCATAGAAATGAGCTATAAAATTAATACGTTTTAAAAATTTAAATATCTATTTTTATCAAGTTAAACAGTAAATGTATGAAAAGTAATTGTAACAGTAGTATTGTCGTCTACAAAAAAATGGCCGCTAAAGGTAACTAGTACAGAAAACAGACGCAAAAGTTGCTGCTTATGTACCACGTGTGCGAAACAGAAAAAAAAATATTTCTTTAAATAAAAATCGCCCCGATGAGACGGTAAATCTACATGACTGGAGAGAGATTAGGCCCAGAACCAACGGCAGAACGTGCTTTCTAAGGCACGGTAGTGAAACATCGCCATCTTCCTGACTTTGGAGTGCTACTGAAAATATCTTGTCAGAAAAATCCAATAATTGAGTTTTGGCCTGGCCGGGAATTCAAAACCTGATGATGAGAATCACATGATGAGCTGAAATGCTAATTACCACTAGACCAACGAGACAGTCATTTATGTATTGGATAAAATCCATGACGAGAACATATGCTGCCGAGTTCACTTTAGGCTATGTCAGTATAAATGTATATTATGTAGTTGTAATTGCGGCTAAAGTATGACTGCAGTACGAATTGATCATCCCAGTCGGAGAAGGCTGCTAGAAAACAAAACGAAAAACAAACCTGCGTTTCGTGTAATAAGTGACGAGAATTTAAGACCTATATTTTTCAGAGGTGACAGCTAATTTAAAATAAAATAGAATAATTTTTATTCAAGATAGATTATTACATAATTCTTACTGAGTTATTTTTTTATTTACCACAGGTTTGGAGAAATCTCTTTCATGGAAAGAACCGGCAAGTAATCAAGCGGGATTATAATTTATAAACATATATAACATTATAATAACTTTGATATGAATTTTAATAGAAACATTGTCACCTCATTCCCAGGGGATGTTTTCATTAATGTATTCCTTGATATCAAAATAACCCTTTTTGCACAAATTTTCCTTAATAATACTTTTTA